>KZ069888.1:254584-278384 GCA_002091845.1 Anopheles cracens
TGCTTTCAATCGGTTCCCAGTTTTAGTTTTCGCGTTCGTTCGTTCGGTACCACCAATACCCTCTAGTTACGCATGGATTCACAGTATAGTGCGAAACAATATAATGTTCACTTATAGTTGTAATGGCAGAAGACACTATAATGTGCACCATCTCGTTTTTCGGTAATGGAAAAATAAGAATATATGTGTCAGTCGTGTATATTTCGCAGTCGTTCTGTTTTTTTCGATCTCTTGTAAACCCCTTTGTGTCCTTACGAGGGAACGCTTTGAGCATACCGAAACATCAACGCTTCGTGCCCGTGGCGACGAGCTTCTTTCTCCACACTAGCAGGAAATGTACCAGCGATGAAGAGGTATTTCATCTCGTCAAACCCTGAGAATTAGGTAAAACATGCTGGTATTAACAACGTAGAGTGTGTTGGCCTTGCAGTGAGTGTATGGAGCATGCAGAAAACTAACCATGTGTAACGTACAGTACACAGACAAACATGCAGCCCACCAGTCAAACATACTGTATTAGCAATAGAACTGGTGGTGGGCAAGCCGGACAAACTCATATTACGAAACGAACAAGTGGACGAGAGTGACAAAAACAGTGAGGATAAAAACAACAACCACTATAACCACTACTAGAGTATAGTCTACTAATACTATTACTACTATCACTTAACAAAAGCTACACTTGGAACGCTACCCGCTCAGATAAATGCGCATATGTATGCAATCACAAGACAAAACACGCATACAATACACTCTACTTGGTACTATTACTAATACTACTACTACTACTACACACACACTCACACATTCAAGCTTATTGAAATTAATGCCTACAATGATGCGCAACTACTTATATCCAGTCAATGATAGTGAAAGGAGGGGGTAACATCACCATCAACAAAATCAACACAAAATTATGCTGCCGAATTCACCCGGAGGAGAAAAACAAGGAAAAGGTGCGCGTTAAAAGAAGCACATAGATTAATCGGAACCTTTAGTAATGTCAGAACTCAAGTTTAGGGATATACAACTAGATAAAGCAAAATCTACTCAAATCCACGCATTAGTCGGAGTGTGAACTCTTCTTGGTCTCGCTTTGGTCTAAAAGATCGCACACGATCAACAGTTTGATAAGTTTAATAAAATGAAGTGTAGAGCGTAGTAGCAAACAAAAGCGGAACAGTAATAGTAAACATTGAAATTAACAACACACACTACTACACTACTGACGATGAGGATGACGTAGCGAAGGAGTGGAAGGGTGGACACTTTTTACACCATTCACACTCCCGCGCAGCTTACGAAACAAGAGCTAGTACTGCACAATAGCTGGCGCTCAAGACATTTTCGCTTTTTACCGATCAGTTAAACATAACACAACACAGTAACAACAATTGACAAACTTAATCGGTAGTGCTAAAAAATATCTCTACCATTTTCCGCTTTCGGCAGAACGGGCGGGAACTGTTTACTCTTAAAGCAACTAAATTTGCAGTAGCGCCTTCGCGGTAAGGCGCAAATTCCGTAGTGGAAATTATGTCTCTCCCCCCTATACCATGTCCCTGCGTAATCTAAATCGATTGGCCAAAACAACAAAAAACGCACGATACCCTGTTTCTTCTTAGCACAGTTTGTGAATATTGCGAAAGGATTATGGGTTAGTATAAAATTGGAGTCAGATAAGGGTCATGGCATTGAGGAACAAAAAGCGCCTGTTACCCTAACTACCCTTACTAACTTGAAGCTTGAAACAGCTCTCTCACTGGAAGAGGAACTCTGCTGAAGCTGTTGCTCCTGCTTATGCGATTGAGAGAGTGATAGAAAATGGTGTCTCGCACTAATATAGGAAGCGATCAAAGCGATCCTCTTGGAAACACATCCGATGGGGCGCATTGCTCCGCGCACTGCCGTAGTTGCTTCCGCTCTCAGGCTACGAAGACGACGAGAAACGACTGCATTTAAAGTGGAAGGGACAATGCTACCAATGTGTGCTGGATGCATACTCACTTATCTTGTTATGTTTGTACAGAAGCCTATGCTGCTCTCTCGCTGGCTTATGCGAGGTTCGATTTGATTCAACAGGTGTAACCGTCCTAGACGTTGCTCCCGATCTCTCAATTGGGCCTTGAAGATCAAACCGGAGTGCGGATGGAGCGTATATCACCCTTTTCACCAACACATGCTTATTCAGAGCATTGAAAGGAATCGAGATATTGTACGGTACACGAAAAGAGTATCAGCTACTTAGAAGAGCAGATAAAGCATTTCGTCAGACGCGATGCGAATACGACGCCGCTTTGCATCATGGAAAAAAAATGCGAGGTTATGATAGTAAGGAACGCAGCATGAAAAGAGGAGGAAGAGTTCGGATTGATTTCAAATTGAATGTGCGAACAGAAGAGATCCGTTGGCCACGGTAAGGTGGGTGCCATGGAAATACGAACGAATGGGAAGAGAAGAAACCATACGATTATGCGATGAAACAAGTTCTCCTACTATAAATGACTCTGGTGAACGACAATGGACGCATACAATACACTCTACTTGGTACTATTACTAATACTACTACTACTACTACACACACACTCACACATTCAAGCTTATTGAAATTAATGCCTACAATGATGCGCAACTACTTATATCCAGTCAATGATAGTGAAAGGAGGGGGTAACATCACCATCAACAAAATCAACACAAAATTATGCTGCCGAATTCACCCGGAGGAGAAAAACAAGGAAAAGGTGCGCGTTAAAAGAAGCACATAGATTAATCGGAACCTTTAGTAATGTCAGAACTCAAGTTTAGGGATATACAACTAGATAAAGCAAAATCTACTCAAATCCACGCATTAGTCGGAGTGTGAACTCTTCTTGGTCTCGCTTTGGTCTAAAAGATCGCACACGATCAACAGTTTGATAAGTTTAATAAAATGAAGTGTAGAGCGTAGTAGCAAACAAAAGCGGAACAGTAATAGTAAACATTGAAATTAACAACACACACTACTACACTACTGACGATGAGGATGACGTAGCGAAGGAGTGGAAGGGTGGACACTTTTTACACCATTCACACTCCCGCGCAGCTTACGAAACAAGAGCTAGTACTGCACAATAGCTGGCGCTCAAGACATTTTCGCTTTTTACCGATCAGTTAAACATAACACAACACAGTAACAACAATTGACAAACTTAATCGGTAGTACTAAAAAATATCTCTAGCATTTTCCGCTTTCGGCAGAACGGGCGGGAACTGTTTACTCTTAAAGCAACTAAATTTGCAGTAGCGCCTTCGCGGTAAAGCGCAAATTCCGTAGTGGAAATTATGTCTCTCCCCCCTATACCATGTCCCTGCGTAATCTAAATCGATTGGCCAAAACAACAAAAAACGCACGATACCCTGTTTCTTCTTAGCACAGTTTGTGAATATTGCGAAAGGATTATGGGTTAGTATAAAATTGGAGTCAGATAAGGGTCATGGCATTGAGGAACAAAAAGCGCCTGTTACCCTAACTACCCTTACTAACTTGAAGCTTGAAACAGCTCTCTCACTGGAAGAGGAACTCTGCTGAAGCTGTTGCTCCTGCTTATGCGATTGAGAGAGTGATAGAAAATGGTGTCTCGCACTAATATAGGAAGGACGATCAAAGCGATCCTCTTGGAAACACATCCGATGGGGCGCATTGCTCCGCGCACTGCCGTAGTTGCTTCCGCTCTCAGGCTACGAAGACGACGAGAAACGACTGCATTTAAAGTGGAAGGGACAATGCTACCAATGTGTGCTGGATGCATACTCACTTATCTTGTTATGTTTGTACAGAAGCCTATGCTGCTCTCTCGCTGGCTTATGCGAGGTTCGATTTGATTCAACAGGTGTAACCGTCCTAGACGTTGCTCCCGATCTCTCAATTGGGCCTTGAAGATCAAACCGGAGTGCGGATGGAGCGTATATCACCCTTTTCACCAACACATGCTTATTCAGAGCATTGAAAGGAATCGAGATATTGTACGGTACACGAAAAGAGTATCAGCTACTTAGAAGAGCAGATAAAGCATTTCGTCAGACGCGATGCGAATACGACGCCGCTTTGCATCATGGAAAAAAAATGCGAGGTTATGATAGTAAGGAACGCAGCATGAAAAGAGGAGGAAGAGTTCGGATTGATTTCAAATTGAATGTGCGAACAGAAGAGATCCGTTGGCCACGGTAAGGTGGGTGCCATGGAAATACGAACGAATGGGAAGAGAAGAAACTATACGATTATGCGATGAAACAAGTTCTCCTACTATAAATGACTCTGGTGAACGACAATGGAGGATGATGGTGATGATAGCGCGGTAGTGACTGGATGAGCCCATAGGACTCCCAGAACTGGCTAGAAAGGCCACGCGATTGAATGATACGAACACGCGTATGAGTTATACATATGATGCAGAAACATACTACCAATTATGAACCCAGCAAAACAACAAAAAAGCACACATTGTAGCATGGTCTAGTTGGAGGCATGCACACACATACGCACAATGCTTGCGTGTGTTGTAAGTGTGTGTGTTGAGCGACGATAAACGTATAGATCGAAGCTATAGTAATAGAAGCCACGCTGAATTGTAGAGATAAAAGTGCAGAAAAAAGCATAATAAAAACACCCCTTTACACACAACACCTACACGAGGAAGTAATGTGTGTTGGTGGGTGGTGGTGGTTGCGACGGTCGTGCACCTGACGAATCCGTTATCGATAACAATGGATGGCAAAAGGAGGAAGAAGAAGAAAAACACAACAGCAAAACACACAACCCATACAGATTAATAATTACTGATGAATTATTGAATAATTATTATTATATATTATTATTCTATAAATTATATATTATATTTGGAAGGTAACCAATATAAAAACTGAAACCGGAACATTATAAGTAATGAAGCAGGATAAAAAACCATAACCCCTTGTGTGTTCCATCAAGTGTTTCGCTTAACTCTGGTACGGAGATCCTAACAGACTTTGTAGTAAGCGCTGATGACATTGCTATGGATGGGATGGTTGGTGAGAAAGTCAGAGAACTATCCAGAGCCCATATCGAGGTAAGTTAGGGAACTATAAAATGTATTCTTCACAGAACACACGACAGCGACAGTCATACAAAACGGGGAATATGATTTTCAGTTGCTTCTGACCCGAGCAGCATGAAGGCAGGCTAGCAGGTAAATCTGATTGACTTGTTCTAATACTAGCCCCTTCCATTTTTTGAATGGTCTACTACATTTTCCTCGCAGATAACAAAGCGCACTATCGAGTTGCTTTCGGAGGATTAGAAAGAGATACATAATGTACAGTGCGACATTGAGAAAATACAAAGATACCTCATCTCTTGGATGATCTCCTAATGAGTTGATTGATTTAGGGTTTCATGATGTAAAAAGACAGTTTTCTGCTGTTGGGTGCACACTGCCAGAATCTGCTTCTGATCTGATTAATTTCATTTCATTTAGAACGGTCAGGTCATATTGCCTACCCGTGAAACCCGTTATTAAGAGACAAACATATTCAAGAAGCCAGCAAGCTACTTTTTTATTTTCTATAAATTTTATATAAAAATATAAATGTATCGTGCGTCCAAAGCGCTATTCGAGAATTGCTTCACCAAAGGACGACGGCAGCATCGCATCGTCGGAGCGATCTCACAGCTCTGAATGTTTGAAAATGCGTCTCTCAATTTCCTCCTGGAATTTCTCCACCTTACGCGTTTGCTTCTTGATGTTATCCTCCATGAGCCTGTGCGTGTCTGCCTTGGCGTCGCTGTGCTTGTGCTTCTCGAGACTCAGCGCATGCTCGGCGTGCATGTGGCGCAGCTTCAGCAGCCGGCTCTCGTAGTGCAGCAGCTCCACCTTCAACGAGGCCAGCTCGTCAGCGGTAAAATCGCTCGCCAGTGCTACACGCCACAGTCCCTGCACTTTCGGTTCGACAAAGTCCTGGCTGTTCGGTCCCTTCGACGCGATCCTATCCAGCCGGTCGAAGTTGTCCCGTATCTCGCGGTGCTTGTCTCGCAGCTGATTTGATTTGTGCAGGTATGCGTGTTGCTTATTGCCCCCTTGCGATCGGTCTGCTTCCTCGCCCCGATCAACCTCGTTGTACCGGTCGTGTTCGTCCTCGTTGACGGCGTTCAGATGGCCGTCGGCGTTCGGGCCCCGCTCGTCCGCCTCATCACCCAGTCGCTCGAGCAGACTGTAGTACACGTCAATCTTCGCCTGATGGTGATCGAACTCCTCGCGCAACGCATCCAGCTCTTCCTTCGAAAAACCGGCCGTCTCCGCCTTATCCCACAGTTTGTTCAGCTTCTTGTCCTTGAAGAGACTCTTGTTCTTATACGTATCCTTTCCCGGCGCAACGCCACCGTTGGCCGATTTGTGCGGTTTGTACTTGGCAGCGTCCTGCGTGTCATCGAAATGCTCCAGCAAGCCGTAGGTGCTCATGATGGAAACCAGCTTGTTGCGGAGTTCGGCTTCCTTCAGTCCGTCCTTGTCCTTCTCCTTCAGTTGCTTGTAGGTTAGCTCTTCCTTATCGTGAAGCTTCAGCTCGGTGTAGAGTGACTTCAGCTTCGGCTCGGTGAGTCGCTAATCACGAAACACATCAGCAAATTAATGAATGCTGTCATTACACACATTACAGCCATCGTGGCAGGAGGATACTTACGTGCTGTGCCTTCGTCCACACGAGATTCAGCTTGGCCATACGAAATGGACGCTGTATGTTTCGGAAATCCGGTTCGTATATTTCGGAATCGGGCAGGGCATTGGCGTGCTTGGAATACTTATCGTGTGCCTTTTCCGATTGCACGTAATGATTGCACACTAACACACTGAAGACTATCACATACAGCCGGATGGAAAACATCGTTTACCTATTCAGCACTTACTTATATAGTGAATAAAAGAGCAAATAGTATGATGCTGGTAGACGAAAGTTAGATAACTAGAACTTCCATAAACAACTAAACCATTCGGGTAAACAACTTAGCGGCACTGTTGATGGATCCACAAGATACGAATAGACCCATTGACAGCTCTACACGTAAACAGGCATAAGTTTACACACCAGGGTTATGTACTGAGCCATTTGTGGATGCACACATACTATTGATAATATGCACATAATTTGAGCACAGTACAAAAGAGTATGCTTATGAATGAAAACGATTAGAACAAAATAAACTGTTACAGCAAAACCATCTCCATTTAGGACACGTAGACACGAAATCACATCTCATACAGAAGGTATAAACCAGTAAGCATCGAAATTTCAAACTGCAATAAAAATCAAATTTCAAATCCATCCAAGACGGCTGCAGCGAATCTCAAATTCATAAACATTTGGAAGAAACAACGCTCAGCTTGAATGTGTTCAGCTTTGGAACGTACTCCGAAATGGCTCGTCCCGTAAGATGAATTACTATACCATCAACATTTTAACAGTGTTTAACCACACCGAATTCTCAACCTCGTTAGATTCCAGATTATTGGCTCGAGTTTCCCGAGGACTTGGAGCATGTAGATATGCCGGTACTATCAACAGAGTTGTCGTCGGAAACATTATGGAGTATTGATGAAGATGTGCGATCAATGACAAGTGGCGATCGTTTTGAGAATATTGACGATTTCGTAAACTATGAAAATTACGATAATGATTATGATGCGCCTGTTCAATTAATCCCAGTTCCACAAAACATTGAAGACCGTGAAGGCTCGGGAGTCGTTGTGATACAGCTGTTACCGCCGGTAGAAATTGAGCGAAGCGTGGCTGCACCAACGAAGACGGCATTCGATGCGTCAAAACGATAGACTGGCGGACCAATCTTAAAGCTCTAACACTGCTAATATGCGATAGTTTTCTCAGCTCACAGCTCCCCTTTTGGCGATAGGCTACCATTCAGTCTCAAGACTTAAAATCATACGTGCGATAGTAAACTGTATAATGTTTGTGGAAATTTTTACCATTTTGAAATAGAAGCGTTCTAAATGAATTCCAAATCCACGTGTGTGTGTGTGTGTGTTTTTTTTTTCATTGCCAGCAGCGCACGCCGCATGCTACCGAAATTTGGCGTCCCACTTGTGCTGTGGTGCTGAGTTTGCGGTATACCATTTCCGCATGCCAACGAACGCACCTGCCTGCTGCATCAAAAACGGAGCGACGATTCGCACGAACTTGCCATACAACCGTTCCTGATGAATCATCGAAACGGGCCGCCCATACGGGCGCTCCAACAAAACAGCAATCCTCTCGGCTGTTACCGTTAACCACGAGGGGGTACTTTCGCTGATGCTGCCACTTTTATTGTTCTGTGCCCACTTGTTGTGCATAACCCAGAACCTAACCTTAACCGAAAACAACTTCGCTTGCTTTGCTTGGCTAGATGAAATCGCAGCGCAAAGCGGTCCGCCATTTTGGCCGGTTAAAACAAGGAAAAAAGAAACTCAATCCTCTTCTTCTGGAGAAATTGTCCACCACAGTGCCCTGGGCCGGTGCTGGTAAGCTGGACGCACCTTCAAAAGAAGGTTACGTTGTGAACCACGCCGCACAGTTACGGTCAGTAGTCGGCGTGAACGGAGCGGGAGCGAACGGATCGAAGCAAGCGTTCTCAAAGCGGACAGGACACATGGCGTCGTTGCGGACTGAACCGCAACCTTTCATCCGGCTGTGGCTGTTGGTGGTGATCGTGCTGCTGGTGCCGGGCGTGCGGACGATAAACGAGAATGAAGTTCCCGCACTCGGTGCCGAACCGGTCCGGCAGCTAGGCGTCAGTGTCAACACGAAGCGCCTGGCGAACGTGCTGAGCGATGAGTTCGTAAGCTTCCTCGCCAAACCGCAGGACATCTTCGACGGCCAGGGCAATCCGATCAGTGAAACCAGTTTCCTCATGGCCCAGAGCCTCGGCGGGGCCTACCTGAAGGTGATAGCCGATTCGTCGCAGCTCCATCTGCAGACCACGGCCGGGCAGAGTGTCATCGGCAGTCCGGACGACGCGGAGCTGGTTCAGATAAAGGCCAGCGCGTGGCATGCATTCTACGACTGGGCACGGCGGGCCAACGTGATACCGGTGTTCGTGCTCGACTATCCGACCGACCCTAACGGCCAGTGGGAGGCAAAGACTGCACTGCACATACTGTCCGCGGCCAGCGCACTGGGAATCGACGACTGTCGGTGGCAGCTGGGAAATGGTACGAAGCGGTGTGATTGGTTGAGGTGGCTACTGGGCATAGACATAATGTGATTTGCTTGGTTGCAGGACAAGTTAAAGACGGCGCAAAGTACACGGATGACCTGCGAACCTTCCGCACGATGCTGAAGGCCTTTCCGAGGCAACAGTGGACGCTTGCAGCATCCGAGTTGAATCCACAGGTGGTGTCACTGGAAGAGGTGCAGTACTTTCACGCCAACGTAGACAATCTGGTTGATGCGGTCACGATAACGAGGTAAGCATCCCAAGCTTGTAGCCCAGTGGAAACGTCTGGAAGCTTATAGATTCCCTCTGTTCTCGATAGGCCACCGAGTGATACTGTGGCCTGGAATTACACCAGCGTCCAGCTCGATGTTCATCTACGCGGACTCTCCAAACAGCGTGTTCCGGTATGGCTCGATTTAGTGGCAGACCGTCGGGCAGATGGTCCTGATGATTCACCTCTGGAGAGTACCGTCGCCTGCTGTGGTGCGTGTCTCAACGATGGCTTGGAGTACGCGCGAACCCTCGGAGAAGCTGCCCGCGGTGGCATCAGTGCCGTGTTTAAGCCACTCCAGCGAAACAACATCCATCGCTACTCGCTCAACTATCTGATCGCCCTGCTGTACAAGCAAACCGTCGGCCATAAGGTGTTCCCGGCGGTGCACCAAAGCCACGACCCTGCGGCACAGGCGACCAGCCGCACGTCGGTGTACGCGTACTGCACGCGCAATCGAACCGGCTCGCTGACGCTCGTCGTTGTGAACGGCGACGAGGTGGGTGCGACCAATGCCACAATCAAGCTCATGACCCGCGCATCCTCATCGCCCGTGGAACTGTTCCTGGTGACGGTGCAGGACGGCCAGCCGATGGTGAACAATCGTCCCCTAGCGCCGAACGCGTTGCCCCAACTGGAACCGGTCACGGCGACACGGCGTCAGCTTCTACGTGCCTGCCCAGACGATCCTCTTCGCGGTCGTACCAGGTGTGCAGGTGCGCGAATGCCGAACCGACGCGGTACCCAACCCCCGCAAAAAGCTGCCCCGCGAACTTCTCCACGATCGCACCTCCACCGATCTCCTGCTGGAGGACTTGATCAGTGAGCTGGTGGAAAAGGCGCCACCCCGCACGCTGCAGCGCAAGCGCCGTTCGCTGGCCGCGCCGGCCCTCGCTGGTGCGGAGAAGCGGAAACGATTTCACGCTCGTCTCGCTCATGCGCCACAAGATGGTGGCCTTGCGGAAAGCCTCTCGGGTGTCCTCGAGGAGGCGCAACTGGCACCGGAACAGCCGACGGAAAGGACTGCCCGTGGTCCACGGCAGACGCAAGCGTACAAGCGACAGCAGCGCCGCATCCGGAAGAAGGAGAAACGCGGGGAGAAGCGCAACCTGCGCAAGATGAAGCACCCGCTGCGGGAAGCGAAGCGGGAACGCTCGAAGCGCGGCGACATGCTGATGCAACGGCGGGCCGCGGCAACGCACCATCCGCACCGGCGCCTGCAGCACGAGCGCCTGCTGAAGCGCATGTCGGCCAAGCTGGCCAGCCGGAAAACGAAGCGTTCCTCGCTGGCGGAAGCCGTCAACGAACCGCCGGCTTTCAGCGGGAGCGACGAGGAGGCCGAACAGATGCGACGATCGGACTTTCCGATGGGCGATGTGCATCTCGTCATCTCGAAGGGACCGGCTGAAGGGGAGGTGGACTACGTGCCGGCCGATGACGAGCTGGATGTGCAGCCGCGCGAGGAGATGGCTGTGGAGGAGGATGAGGAGGAGCTGTACCGGAGGCCGGCAGAACGACGCGCGTCTCGACATCGTCCGGCGGTGCGTCGAAGGGTCACCATCAACCAGCGTGACTTCCACCGTTTTGCACCGGCCTGGGAGCGCAAACTGATGGACGGCAGCGAGGACGAGGGCAGCGATTGTCAGGGTCGCCGACGGACGCTGCGCCGCCGTGGGCAGGAGCTGGAGGCACGCGAAACGAAGCGTTTCGATCGGTTCATGACGATCCGGAGGGAACAATCGGAGGAGGTTAAACCACTCGAGATGCAGCTTGATCAATCGGACACGACCGGGCGAGAAGAGTTTACGATCGCACAAGGAAACGATTTAGATCTCGAGGCGCAGCAGGACGTCCAGCGTTACGTGGAGCACGTTCCGGAAGAGGCGCAACCGAACGACGATGAGCTAGCGGAAGCGGACGCATCGGGCCAACGCAGCGACGAGGCGACCGATCGTACACCGGCGGCGTCCGAGGAAGAAGTGCATCTATTCACACCAGCCCCGCAAACTAGCGAGGAAAGTCAGATTATCCCACGGCTCGATCCAACGTGGTCACTGGAAGTGTCGTCCTCGGCCGAGGTTGCCGAACTGCAGCCACACCATCTCCACCGATACAAACGATCCCTACCGCATCCGGCAACGGTCCAGAGTGCGGGCTCGATCGAGTCCCAGGACGTGGAGCGTCTGGAGGACTTCTTCCGGACGAACGCGAAGCTGCAGAAAAAGTTTGCCGAAATGTTCGACCTGCTGCTGGAGGCGATCGAGGAGCTGGAGTCGGAGGAGAACGATGCCCGGGAGGTGGTAGCCGACGACGAGGATGACGGTGCTACCGAAAACGATGCAACGTTCCTGCAGACCGGCACCCACCGCACGAAGCGGAACGTCCTGCTGCATCCACAGTCGTGGGAGTCGCGGGAACGATCGAACATGATCCACCGGCAGCAGGCATCGGACGAGCTGTCGATCGAAAACCGGATCATACCGCAGCTGGTGCACACAGTAAGCCAACCGGTCGCCAGTGCCAAGACCGCCCAACAGGAGCACCATCCGGAGCAGCCAGAAGAGCATGACGACGACGACGGCAAACCGGGCGCTTTTATGCTGCGCTCGGTCGTCAACTTTATGCGGCGGGCGTCCAGCGAGTTCCATCAGCTGTTCTCCGGGTGGTTCGGTAAGAGTGCGTGAGGCTCGGTTACCGGTTCCGGTTTTCTAGGATGTAATGTGCGTGTGTAAAATAGTGTTTGCTTGTAAGTTGAATAAAGTGCCTGTGTGTTCTAAATGAATTCTAACTTGAGGTTTGCCGAAATCTTGAATAACAAAGTACATTCCCGTTAACTGCACTTTTCAAAACAGCACGATTGCTGACAATTGGAGCAGTGTGGCGGCTCGTTTTTTTTTTCTCACACTCGCGATTGTTTACCATCAAAGCAGGCTGACAGTTCTCTATCTACCGGACGTCAGCTGACCGCAAAGTGGAACCGTTTTTCCCTCTTCTTCGCGAGGTTTGTGCAATATTCAGCTCATAGCAAGGTATTTTCTTCATTAAAATGGTTTCAGTCGTGTGTTTTTTCAGCACTGAATGAAACGTTACATTCCTTCCCTCACGCGGTTATAAAAGTGGCGACAGACGTGCTCGGTTTCTTCCACTCGAAAGCACAGCTTACCGTGCACGATGAATCAGGAAGATCTGTACTGGTTTACCTTCATCCTTGTGATGCTGCTGGGGTTCTTCACCCATAAGCTGCTCACACGCCACCGCTCCTACTTTCGCCTGTTGCGTGTGCCTTTCGAGAAGCCTCATTTCCTGTACGGTAACCTGGACGACGTGCTCAGCGGTAAACTGACGACGATGGAGAAAATTGAACAGTACTATCGGAGGTTTGCTTCGCACGGGTAAGACAGTCAGACCTTACATTCTACACCACCGGCTAGTACTGATAACCTTGTCGTTCGTAGATTGTTCGGTTTCTTCAACTATATGACGGCGTCAGCTTCTACGTGCCTGCCCAGACGATCCTCTTCGCGGTCGTACCAGGTGTGCAGGTGCGCGAATGCCGAACCGACGCGGTACCCAACCCCCGCAAAAAGCTGCCCCGCGAACTTCTCCACGATCGCACCTCCACCGATCTCCTGCTGGAGGACTTGATCAGTGAGCTGGTGGAAAAGGCGCCACCCCGCACGCTGCAGCGCAAGCGCCGTTCGCTGGCCGCGCCGGCCCTCGCTGGTGCGGAGAAGCGGAAACGATTTCACGCTCGTCTCGCTCATGCGCCACAAGATGGTGGCCTTGCGGAAAGCCTCTCGGGTGTCCTCGAGGAGGCGCAACTGGCACCGGAACAGCCGACGGAAAGGACTGCGCGTGGTCCACGGCAGACGCAAGCGTACAAGCGACAGCAGCGCCGCATCCGGAAGAAGGAGAAACGCGGGGAGAAGCGCAACCTGCGCAAGATGAAGCACCCGCTGCGGGAAGCGAAGCGGGAACGCTCGAAGCGCGGCGACATGCTGATGCAACGGCGGGCCGCGGCAACGCACCATCCGCACCGGCGCCTGCAGCACGAGCGCCTGCTGAAGCGCATGTCGGCCAAGCTGGCCAGCCGGAAAACGAAGCGTTCCTCGCTGGCGGAAGCCGTCAACGAACCGCCGGCTTTCAGCGGGAGCGACGAGGAGGCCGAACAGATGCGACGATCGGACTTTCCGATGGGCGATGTGCATCTCGTCATCTCGAAGGGACCGGCTGAAGGGGAGGTGGACTACGTGCCGGCCGATGACGAGCTGGATGTGCAGCTGCGCGAGGAGATGGCTGTGGAGGAGGATGAGGAGGAGCTGTACCGGAGGCCGGCAGAACGACGCGCGTCTCGACATCGTCCGGCGGTGCGTCGAAGGGTCACCATCAACCAGCGTGACTTCCACCGTTTTGCACCGGCCTGGGAGCGCAAACTGATGGACGGCAGCGAGGACGAGGGCAGCGATTGTCAGGGTCGCCGACGGACGCTGCGCCGCCGTGGGCAGGAGCTGGAGGCACGCGAAACGAAGCGTTTCGATCGGTTCATGACGATCCGGAGGGAACAATCGGAGGAGGTTAAACCACTCGAGATGCAGCTTGATCAATCGGACACGACCGGGCGAGAAGAGTTTACGATCGCACAAGGAAACGATTTAGATCTCGAGGCGCAGCAGGACGTCCAGCGTTACGTGGAGCACGTTCCGGAAGAGGCGCAACCGAACGACGATGAGCTAGCGGAAGCGGACGCATCGGGCCAACGCAGCGACGAGGCGACCGATCGTACACCGGCGGCGTCCGAGGAAGAAGTGCATCTATTCACACCAGCCCCGCAAACTAGCGAGGAAAGTCAGATTATCCCACGGCTCGATCCAACGTGGTCACTGGAAGTGTCGTCCTCGGCCGAGGTTGCCGAACTGCAGCCACACCATCTCCACCGCTACAAACGATCCCTACCGCATCCGGCAACGGTCCAGAGTGCGGGCTCGATCGAGTCCCAGGACGTGGAGCGTCTGGAGGACTTCTTCCGGACGAACGCGAAGCTGCAGAAAAAGTTTGCCGAAATGTTCGACCTGCTGCTGGAGGCGATCGAGGAGCTGGAGTCGGAGGAGAACGATGCCCGGGAGGTGGTAGCCGACGACGAGGATGACGGTGCTACCGAAAACGATGCAACGTTCCTGCAGACCGGCACCCACCGCACGAAGCGGAACGTCCTGCTGCATCCACAGTCGTGGGAGTCGCGGGAACGATCGAACATGATCCACCGGCAGCAGGCATCGGACGAGCTGTCGATCGAAAACCGGATCATACCGCAGCTGGTGCACACAGTAAGCCAACCGGTCGCCAGTGCCAAGACCGCCCAACAGGAGCAAGATCGAAAACCGGATCATACCGCAGCTGGTGCACACAGTAAGCCAACCGGTCGCCAGTGCCAAGACCGCCCAACAGGAGCACCATCCGGAGCAGCCAGAAGAGCATGACGACGACGACGGCAAACCGGGCGCTTTTATGCTGCGCTCGGTCGTCAACTTTATGCGGCGGGCGTCCAGCGAGTTCCATCAGCTGTTCTCCGGGTGGTTCGGTAAGAGTGCGTGAGGCTCGGTTACCGGTTCCGGTTTTCTAGGATGTAATGTGCGTGTGTAAAATAGTGTTTGCTTGTAAGTTGAATAAAGTGCCTGTGTGTTCTAAATGAATTCTAACTTGAGGTTTGCCGAAATCTTGAATAACAAAGTACATTCCCGTTAACTGCACTTTTCAAAACAGCACGATTGCTGACAATTGGAGCAGTGTGGCGGCTCGATTTTTTTTCTCACACTCGCGATTGTTTACCATCAAAGCAGGCTGACAGTTCTCTATCTACCGGACGTCAGCTGACCGCAAAGTGGAACCGTTTTTCCCTCTTCTTCGCGAGGTTTGTGCAACATTCAGCTCATAGCAAGGTATTTTCTTCATTAAAATGGTTTCATTCGTGTGTTTTTTCAGCACTGAATGAAACGTTACATTTCTTCCCTCACGCGGTTATAAAAGTGGCGACAGACGTACTCGGTTTCTTCCACTCGAAAGCACAGCTTACCGTGCACGATGAATCAGGAAGATCTGTACTGGTTTACCTTCATCCTTGTGATGCTGCTGGGGTTCTTCACCCATAAGCTGCTCACACGCCACCGCTCCTACTTTCGCCTGTTGCGTGTGCCTTTCGAGAAGCCTCATTTCCTGTACGGTAACCTGGACGACGTGCTCAGCGGTAAACTGACGACGATGGAGAAAATCGAACAGTACTATCGAAGGTTTGCTTCGCACGGGTAAGACAGTCAGACCTTACATTCTACACCACCGGCTAGTACTGATAACCTTGTCGTTCGTAGATTGTTCGGTTTCTTCAACTATATGACACCTGCACTCTACGTACGAGATCCGGCACTGATACGGCAACTGCTACAACCGAACATGGGTCATTTCGAAAGTCACGGGTACTTTCTGGATGAGCAGAAGGATCGCTTCCTCGGCAGCCAGCTTCATCTAGCGAAAGGTGCAGAGAAAACATCCAAGCTAGCCTCATTTCTGTCGCCCGTTTTCCGAAACCCCAAAGCACCCGGCACTATGGACAAAACGACGCAGTCGTGCTGCAAGGCACTGATAGATTTCATTACGTCACGTCTTGAGCTGGAACTGGAACTGAAAGCCATTTTTCTCAAACACACACTAAACATCTTCGCCGGGATGGCGTTCGGACTGGAGCTCAACACGTTCGAGGACGACACGGATAGGTTCTGTGCCATCGCGACCGGTATGGCGTACGGTACCAATCCTGTCCAGGTCGTGAAAACAATGGCATTCTACCTGGTGCCGGGGCTGATGCGAAGCGCTGGCGTTCAGTTTACCGACCGCCAAGAAATCGATTACCTCGTCCAGCAGTATCAGCAAGCAGCTTCGGCAGCGGGTGGACATTCGATGGCACGCCTTTTAAGTCGTGCGAATGATCAGCAAAACGCTTCCCACCGACTAGACGACGAGCAACTGACCGCACAGTGTGCCACGTTCTTTACGAAAGGATTCGAACCTACGCTCAATCTACTGTCGTTCGCAGCATATGAGCTGGCCCAAAACGAAGACGTACAGCGGAAGCTTTACGAAGAATTGTGTCACGGTGGCATCACAAAAACCCCACCCCCTCCGTACGACAGCATCCGATCTCTGCCATACCTCGAGGCGGTAGTACTCGAAACACTCCGCAAATGGCCACCGCATCCTCTGTTGGTGCGTGAGTGCACCAAACCCTTCACCATCCCTGCCAACGAGAACGGGGATCGGGCTTCCATTCCGCTGAAGCCTGGAGACAAGCTGTACGTGTCGGTTTGGGCGCTGCACCGCAACGAGGACTACTATCCGCAACCGGAGCGGTTCGATCCGGATCGGTTCACCGGTAAGGACGTCCCCCATTCGGACACATTCATTCCGTTCGGCATTGGGCGGGGCTGTCTGGGACAGGAGTTTGTGAAGCTGGTGGTGAAGACCACACTGGTGGCGTTGGTACAACGTTTTACTCTCAAGCCAGGAGAACGTACGGCCGAACCGTTGAAGCTAATCGAATCCGCCTCGTCGTTGGAAGCACGAGACGGCTTTTGGATACGACTAGAGCCGCGGGTGTGAGGAACCCACAGATCGTATGCACGAATGTACTGCCCATATTCCAGTATTTAAAAAATAGTGTTAACATTTTAAATCAAATTAAATCAGTGTAAATGGAAAAAATATTTAAAAAAATATTTCAGTCCTGTTTTTTGTTCATAAACATAAACATTAACACTCCTAAGAGATCGGTCTAATGTCCTCTCTCCCTCTCTTTCGTGTCGACGCTCAGCCTAGCACCAGTTGTTGTTACCTGCTGAAAAGCATGCAAGCCACATGTTTCATCCGAAAATGGGCCGTTTTAGGGGCGCCTCCTAGCGGACAGTGGAATCTCGATTTGCGAAAATCAACTTTTTCGGTGCTGCTTGTACTACTCCTGATAGCAGGGTAACATGGCTACGAGTAGTTACATTTTCAATAGAGTTTAGTGCGCTACGGAGAGCGAACTGTACAGATAGCCTAGTTGTTTCGTCTTATCGACGTTATTTCGATGACATTGTTGATTTTTTTGCATTTAAGGTGTTTTTCTAAACCAGAGTATCTGAAACAAATGTGGCCTGGACGGGACAATACAAACACACAGTACAAAATGAAGAGTAAAACAAACACAGCATTTATAGTTGTTTGCTAGCTATCTAATATTGTGTTGGGTATACAAATTTCTGCACAAAACGTTGTTCATATCCTTTCCATTCTTCTTATGAGAATTTTAACACCACCCACTTCGTTATCTAATGCTGGCTCAAAGCACTTCGTCATCACGTTACCTTCATCATCCTATAATCACCCAGAGCTTATCATCCCTTCCAAAACTACACACAATACTATACATACGGTAAAGCGTACTGCTGCTCATCTACCACTACTAACTCCCGTGACTTTGTTTGATTCGTCACGGTTTACGACGAGCAATTTCCTGCTATCTATTTCACACGGGAACCAATTTTCTAGCTAATGAAACCGATCAACATGATTTTTTTCCTACCAAATCTGCACACAGCTATCTTGTTTCATCATCCGAACCAAAGCTTCCCACACTTTCATTCAATCAGCCCTGGTCGCACTTACAATTTGTTTTTTTTTTTTTGCTATGGGTATTCACTTTACTCAGCGTCTTGTTCTATTTATGTTTCTTGCACTGCACTAGTTCTTCTTCTTCGATTTTTTTTGCTATGGGTATTCACTTTACTCAGCGTCTTGTTCTATTTATGTTTCTTGCACTGCACTAGTTCTTCTTCTTCGTTCATTCACGATGCCTTTTTCGTTGTGTGAAAGCTGTCAAGCGCAAAAAAAGCACACACACCCACACACTATTCGCTGTCGCATCGGTACGTAAATCTACGTAAAATAGTCCTTCCTATCCTCCTACGCACGCACACATATAGTTATATCACATTCAGATAACAATTTTGCTAATAAATTATTCGATTTGGTACGATCGCGAGTGCGCTCACGGTGCGATCATTCACGGTACGGGTAGATCCACCCGCACGAGCTTCTTTGCCGGTGACCGTATGAGGCGCCGGTTGGCTGCTTCCGGCCCTAAGCCGTAAATCGGTTCTCGCAGTCTTTTTGGTAGCGTAACCGGGCCGATTCTCGCTCCTCCGCATCCAGGTACCACAGCGTGATGGCGTAGCGGGTGCGATGGGCTGGCTGGACCTCGTGCGGGTTCCGCCGGTCGGACCAGAAGAACAGGATGCGATCGAAGATAGGTTCGATGTCCGCAACACGGTCGTTGCATCCCTCCGGAAAGATTCTGTAATGAGGAAGCGTTAGAGACCATTGCGATCAAGTACGCCAAGCTGCTCCACAAAGGATTTACCTAAGCAGACCTCCGCTCTCTCGGACGTCCCAATCGAGGTTGAGATAGTAGATGGCGGTTATACAGCGGCCGTCGCGATTTGGATTGTCCACGTGCTTCACGTAGTGGGATCCGGAGCCAGGATAGCATGCTACCATTGCCTGTAAATAAAGAAAAAAAACGAAAATGAATTTGTAAATCTAAATTTTCTCCCTGTCTGAAATCTCATCTATAACCCTCCCAAGTACTTTTTCATATGCCGAACTAATAAAGCCACCACAATCCTTCTCCAACAAAAGAAAAC
Organism: Anopheles cracens; assembly: GCA_002091845.1. Classification (NCBI taxonomy): domain Eukaryota; kingdom Metazoa; phylum Arthropoda; class Insecta; order Diptera; family Culicidae; genus Anopheles; species Anopheles cracens. The sequence continues at coordinate 273,808 of KZ069888.1, forward strand.
TTAAAATAAAGTAAATCTACATCAAGATAATATTAAACAACAGATCTAAAACATGGGAAAGAACAAACAAAATAACTCAAACAAAACGTATCCTGCGCGATCGTAGATAACGACATTACTGGCGGGGGATTCTACTCGGTTCTTGTTTGTGCTCGCCTTGCTCGCCTGTCCGAATTTCGGTCCACGGATGGCCTACGTGACAAATGCCGCGGTCTGCGCGGTGTGTGCATGTGCACACACACCCCTTGCGCAAATATACAACCTTTCGACCAACCTCGCCCCCGGTCTCCCGAAGGTTCGTCAACAGAGGTGTGTGCGGGCACTCGCGCTCGATGTTACAGTTGTGTGTTACCGAGACCGTACACGTTACCTTCGAGTCAACTTTATCAGTGCAAAAATTGCAATATTATCTGAGATTATAGCAAGAATGATGAAGAGCGCGAGAGTACGAGAGAGATAAAAATGGATCAAAGGAGAAATGTGCTTTACAGGGCCTTTAGCTAGATCGTAAACAATCAGTGGCAAAGCCTCATGCTGATACCGTGGGCTTACGGATTGTAATAAAATAGAGAAATCTAATAGCTAGATCGTAAACAATCAGTGGCAAAGCCTCATGCTGATACCGTGGGCTTACGGATTGTAATAAAATAGAGAAATCTATTGCAAGCCGTCTCACCTTCCAAAAACTTCGCCTTTCTTCTAGAATACAGTCCATCGTACACGTTTCATTGGGAGTTGTATGATTAATAACTTCGATAACGACTGTTTCGATGAGCTGTCCGGGGTTAGCTAGATCGTAAACAATCAGTGGCAAAGCCTCATGCTGATACCGTGGGCTTACGGATTGTAATAAAATAGAGAAATCTAGTGCAAACCTTTCAAAATCTTCGCCTTTCTTCTAGAATACAGCCCATCGTACACGTTTCATTGGGAGTTGTATGATTAATAACTTCGATAAGGACTGTTTCGATGAGCTGTCCGGCTTGATAAATAAGCTATGCTTGTGCATGAATTAGTCTGTACTTGACGGTACGATAACAGCAATCTCAAGGAATTTTCCAATACTATTATTAACACACATTTTATGCCACTTATGGTGATGATTCATTATTCGTCTTCTAACAACCGACGACCTATTGTAAGTAACATGATGCAGTAAAGTAACAAGGAGATTAAAAATACATCGCTTCACTGAGAATGCTGTTGTGCATGGAAATGAAACCGAGTGTGTCTTCTATCAACGGAAATCTTATCGAATCGAACGGTTATCGGACGATAGCCCGATAGGCAATCATCTACAAAAGAATGCTTTTGTTTCATTGTTCGGCAATTATGTCCATCGGTACATTACCGGGTCACAAAACATTCCAAAAATTACTTTAATAATATCATAATACTATACTGCTATTTAACTTCTTGTATCATCTTTTTGCCTATTTTATTCCTCTTCATGCTTTCCGATCCTCTTTTCGCAGACTGTGTGTTTTCTTCGTTGCGTGTTTATCTGAACTTCGGGGAACAGACAGAGGGACATCTCTTTCTACTCCCTTTGTTTCTACTCCATTTTATTAATTGCGGTACAATTAGCTTTATTATATTGTTACTTTGGGTGGAAGTCCTTTAATTTGTATACAAACATATTTAAACACCACCATAAAGAAAGTACAGAAAAAATGACACTCTCGCAACTGCGATTAGTCTAATCCTTTCATCTAATCCATAGCTGCAATGCAGGAGGTGACTTTCGATGATATCACGCACGTTCTGCAGAGAAAATAAAAAAGGAACCCGCGCAACCTCCGCTTAAATGGAACTTCCCGCAGGGGCAGGTGGTATAAAACCATCAGATCCGAATCAGAAAACCATGCATCGATAAGTGCACAACCATCCGTGTTTCAATCGCGATTTGTTTTGTTTCGCATTTTTTTTTGTTTGTGTGAATTTTTGAATGATCAAATCACACCGAATCACGGCGAACGTGTGTCTCCGGTGTGTCATCAATCACGTTTCATTGATTGGATGAATTCGATGAGAGAGGAGACATGAGGGAAAGATCGAAGATTGGCGAAACCAAACAGAAAAACAAACACCGCGTTATTCCCGCGTACTACCCCAAACATGACTTAATTATGTCAATTAAAGACGCAATAGGTGGGGGAATTGATAGGATAAGATGCCAGTGGATCCAGGTGCATCTGCCCAGGAAATGTACTTGAATCCGGTTCCGGCGATAAGGAAAAAATCGCCGCGAATAATTAGAATACATAAAAAGATCGTAAACACTACAGCAAACTATGACGATGCATCGCCCCAGCTTGCCTACTTAAGCAGGTGGTGATGTGTCTTGCGTTCAGAGTGTGCTGATCCACTATTTACCGGCCACAAACAAAGTGGTGCAGGCAGAAGTAGAAAGCAGAAGTTGAACTGTTGCGCAAAAAGCCTTACCGACGAACTCGAGCGACAATTCCTGAAGAAACGTGGCGCAAGATAAGCATTCGATTGTCCTCGTGTGCGTCAGAAAGCGGGCAGAGCGTGGGACGCGACGGGAGCGCATCAGCGCGTGAAAGTGCAGGCTTCTGCATGGCCCTGAATGCGGTCAGTTGATGGATAGGTGCTACGTGACCATCCAGCAATAGGCATTTCCGCCCGGACACGCTGTGTAAAGTTTACATTTGGTGGGTAATGATGATGATGATGGAGATGACGATGCTGCTCAAGGTCTCTGAATGCCGGCTTTCAATTGCGTTCACCCGCTCGCAACGGGTGTGAAGAATGAGGGAAAGCAGAAGAACAAAATGCACGTGCACAAACAGATCATACGCTGTGAGAGAAGTTGCGAGAGCAAGGAATGGGAAAAAATCTTGCAAGCAACAAATCCCGACAGACAACGCACGCGCGCGCGCTCGAAAGTCAGCCGACAAGAAAAACGGGGCGAAAATGGCACGTAAGCCACGAGAGACAGTCCCTGAACCTGAACCGGAAGAAGGGATGAAACGGGCGAAGGAGAAGCCAACCGTTCCATAACCTGGGCTAACGTTTCCGTCGAGGCTAGGCCAATGGCGACAGCCCCGCTAGGTCATTTCGAGGGTGTAGAAAGGGAGGAAAGAACCAGAGAAAGATAGAGCACTATTCGTGCACGTGCGAGCTCACGTACGCACATTCGGCGCGATGTCGCGCGACATTCAAAACGGGGCGATTTCGTCGCACCGAATGATGCGTGTTCGGCTGCACGTGCTGCCGAGGAAAAGCATCCCACTCCAAAAAAAAACATAATTCAAACGAACGCTCTTCAGCCTCTTCCTCAGTGAAGCCATTCAAGCAAACATACCTTCGTCCGCTCTTTGATATTGTACAGGCCGAGTTTGCCATTGTTTTCCATTCGCTTGCAGTTAGTGATGACGGCATCCACCTGTGGAAAAGGGAGCAGAGCAAATTAATCTACCCGGAAAATGATACTTATCATGCTTTCCGCCAAACTTACCCGATTGATAAGGTATCCGATGCTGCTGCAGCCCGGTTCCTTGCCATCGATCCAGGTAATTTTGTCTCCTCGTATATGACGCAGATTATTGCCACCACGGTTCGACACCAACTGCCCGTCCTGTTCAGTTATGGACAAAAAACACAGAAAGAAAGGATAGTGAGATCTACTGTAAGGAAGCATTCTTGTTTCAAGCATTTACATTCGACCTTTACTTTATCGACCGTGGTAGGGATTGCAGGTGGTAGGGATCGGTGTAATTGAGAAGCAACTAAACGGTGCAACGAACCACGACTGAATTGATGATAAGATAAGAAAGCATATAAGCATCTTTATCCTCCAGCTATGTTGAAGGCGAATATGGGAAAAAATACTTCGAAGAAAAGAAATTGCAGAAACGAGAGATAAAAAGTTGGCAAAGATAGAGCCATAAGTCCATGACATGAAAATAAATGCAGTAATACACGAAACTGGCAAGAATGCATTGCCGTGTGGTTTAGAATTAAGCAAACAATTATATATAGCTAACTGATAAGTACAATACAATCACATTTACATTTTTACAAGTGGTTAATATTCATTTTCAGAAAAAAATGAATTACTAATTTGGACAATATTGGTCTTACGACACATCGCTGACTGAATGTGTCAATCTAATCTGTCACTCTAGCATTTCCTTACCCGAAACACACCCGACGAATACATTCCGGTCACCTCGTCCAGCACTTGGCGGCCCCGTTCCTGGCCGAGAAAACTGTCCAATACACACACGCCGTACTCGTTCATGTCCCTTATCAAACTGCGGCACGCTTCGTCCAAACTCTCACTCTCGTCCAAATCCAACGCATCTCCTTCGGTCACCTCCGCGGGACTCGTCGTCGTCGCCGGCGGCATAGCACCCGGCATAGTAACCGGGCTCACATCAACACTTGCGGGCGTCCCATTCGGGGTGACGGCATCCTGGTGCCGCTGGCGCTCGGACAGCGTCCTCAGATCCCGTCCTTTCCTCGCATTCCGCTTGATACCGCCTAGTCGAAGGCCGGCCACATCACTCGGATCCACTTTGGACAGTAGCGACCCATCGACTCCGCCGGCT
>KZ069890.1:1390-17505 GCA_002091845.1 Anopheles cracens
TCTGCTTGAACCAATGGCAGCAGCTTCGGTTTGTATTCCCTGCGGATGTGACAGGCGAGGATGCGGTGTGGAAGCGCGTCTACGATCCTGCTCCATAGCGGCCCCGTTTGGCGCTCCTTGCGCATGTGACAGACGAGGATGCGGCGTAGAAGCTTTTTTGCGATCTATCTCGCTAGCGATCCCGTTTGGTACTCCTTGTGGATGGGACAGGTGAGGTTGTGGCATAGAAATTAAAGCAGGATGCATCGTCAAACCGATGCCGTTCGGTAGTCCTTGCGGATGTGACATGCGAGGATGCGGTGTGGAAGCGTGCCTACGATCTTGCTCCATTGCGACCCCGTTCGGTACTCCTTGCGGCTGTGACAGGCGAGGATGCGGTGTAGCCGCATTTCTGCGTTCTGTCTCGAAAGCGTCCCCGTTTGGTACTCCTTGCGGGTGTGACACGCGAGAATGCGGCATGGAAGCCCGTCTAGGATCCATCGCAATAGCGACCCCGTTCGGTACTCCTTGCGGATGTGATACGCGAGAATGCGGCATGGAAGCGCGTCTAGGATCCATCTCAATAGCGACTCCGTTCGGTACTCCTTGCGCTTGTAACAGGCGGGGATGTGGTGTAGACGCATTTCTGCGATCTGTCTCGAAAGTGTCCCCGTTTGGTACTCCATGCTGTTGTGACAGGCGAGGATGCGGCGTAGAAGCACGTCTTCGATCCATCTCAAACCCGCTGCTGTTCGGTGGGACCATTCCCATACTACTAGAACTGCGTTCACAGGCGGGGATGTGGTGTAGACGCATTTCTGCGATCTGTCTCGAAAGTGTCCCCGTTTGGTACTCCATGCTGTTGTGACAGGCGAGGATGCGGCGTAGAAGCACGTCTTCGATCCATCTCAAACCCGCTGCTGTTCGGTGGGACCATTCCCATACTACTAGAACTGCGTTCATAAGGATGCGCACGGTGAGAATTCTGTTGGGATGGGGGATACTGTTGCATCATCATCGGTGCCGGTGTATCTGATCGTAGATTAGATGAGTTCATTCTATGCTGCATCATCCTTAGCAGTTCCGTGTGATTGGAGGTAGTTTGGCTCTCGGTTTGCGGGGTATGCCAGATGTAATTAGTAGCCGCCGCCCGTTGCTCTGGTGGGTGTCGCACAGTGGAGTGTGTTTCATTCGTCATCGGAATGGGCGTGAATCCACCAGATTGCAGTCCTCCGTTTGGCTGTTCTCTCGTTGAAACAAGCTGTATTTTATTATCATCAACCTTGTTCACATTAGGCTGAACCTGCATTCAAATATGGGTTTCGTGGTTTCTTGCTTTCTTCTGTTTTTAAGGAAAAACGAATTTCGAACAGCTTCTGAAATCATTCAATAAATCAACTAATTTGACCACTGTCTACGCAGTATGATACGTGACATTGAAAGTGAAAGTTAAAGACGTGGAAAGTTAGTAATAAGCTGATTCCATCCAAAAAACGGTGGAAAATCAATTTGAAGAAAAACTCACCTTCTTTTTCTGCTTGAACCAATGGCAGCAGCTTCGGTTTGTATTCCCTGCGGATGTGACAGGCGAGGATGCGGTGTGGAAGCGCGTCTACGATCCTGCTCCATAGCGGCCCCGTTTGGCGCTCCTTGCGCATGTGACAGACGAGGATGCGGCGTAGAAGCTTTTTTGCGATCTATCTCGCTAGCGATCCCGTTTGGTACTCCTTGTGGATGGGACAGGTGAGGTTGTGGCATAGAAATTAAAGCAGGATGCATCGTCAAACCGATGCCGTTCGGTAGTCCTTGCGGATGTGACATGCGAGGATGCGGTGTGGAAGCGTGCCTACGATCTTGCTCCATTGCGACCCCGTTCGGTACTCCTTGCGGCTGTGACAGGCGAGGATGCGGTGTAGCCGCATTTCTGCGTTCTGTCTCGAAAGCGTCCCCGTTTGGTACTCCTTGCGGGTGTGACACGCGAGAATGCGGCATGGAAGCCCGTCTAGGATCCATCTCAATAGCGACTCCGTTCGGTACTCCTTGCGTTTGTAACAGGCGGGGATGTGGTGTAGACGCATTTCTGCGATCTGTCTCGAAAGTGTCCCCGTTTGGTACTCCATGCTGTTGTGACAGACGAGGATGCGGCGTAGAAGCACGTCTTCGATCCATCTCAAACCCGCTGCAGTTCGGTGGGACCATTCCCATACTACTAGAACTGCGTTCATAAGGATGCGCACGGTGAGAATTCTGTTGGGATGGGGGATACTGTTGCATCATCATCGGTGCCGGTGTATCTGATCGTAGATTAGATGAGTTCATTCTATGCTGCATCATCCTTAGCAGTTCCGTGTGATTGGAGGTAGTTTGGCTCTCGGTTTGCGGGGTGTGCCAGATGTAATTAGTAGCCGCCGCCCGTTGCTCTGGTGGGTGTCGCACAGTGGAGTGTGTTTCATTCGTCATCGGAATGGGCGTGAATCCACCAGATTGCAGTCCTCCGTTTGGCTGTTCACAGTTGCTGTTGTGGACGGTGTTGCTGTTGTTGTTCGGTTCCTTCATGCAATCAATCACCAGCTGGTTTCGCTCGTCCTCGTCATCGTCCATGTCCTGATTCTCCTTGTCGAGGTTAGGCGATAGGGATTTATCGATCGCATCGTAGTATATCTTCGACGGAGGCTGCTGGAGGTTAACATACTTCCGCGGATGATACTTTCGGTGGCGTTCCATCATCAGCTCCACTTCCTGATCGTCGTCCATGATTTCGATGGGATCATCTATGGTGCCACTTGGTTGGTGGCGGTAGAGTTGGTTCTGCGGTTGTTGTTGTTGTTGTTGTTGTTGTTGCGGCAAGTATTGCCGCGGCTGTTCCTTGTCTAGTTCCATATCGTGCGTTCGAATGTGAGAGGACAACTCTAGCTGCTGAGCGGCCAGCGTTTGCACAAACTTTTTACGCATAGCTTGAAATGTGGTACCTGTAAAGTGATCAACAGAGATGGAATTAACGAAATTGGAGAGGAAATGTACACTAGGTCCATCTAGTGCTGCAGCTAACTTATTTTTACCTAATCATAACATTTGAAATATGCATTAAATGCATTCGGGATGATTTTCACAACTCATTAAAACATCTTCTGGGAGCCATGAACAACATGTAACACACGAATCGAGCTAAGATCACCATGCAGGTATGTTATCTCATCCAAATGATTCTAAGTAAACAATAAAGTAGAATAGGACTAGCTGAACGCATATAAGGCCAATTATAACCAACTTTTTCAAATCGAATATAAATTTAAAAATAACACACAAAAGAATCTATCAGCTTTTACAATCCAGCCTGTTACAGTACGCCACGTAGCTAAAGATCAATGCAAAATGCGTCATGCTAGACAAGACATAGAAGTCGAAAAGGCGTGACCTTATATAAGTTATTGGTCACATTATAGTACACAACTTCTAAAGTCCGCTCTGGACGGACAAATCTAGGGTGATTAATAAAACAAAACACGTTTTGTTAAGTCACATTTTAATGACTATATCCATGAGCTAGGATCGCTAGCTAGGATCGGTGGTTTAATTGGTAGCGACGCCGATCTTCTTATGACTGGATCACTATTAAATATCACCTGAATCATCGTCCCCAGCATGAAATGTATATGTGGCTATGGTCGCATAGATAAGTAGAGAACCCGTAAAGCAGCAGGTATGACCTTCAAGTCATTAACGCCAAAGATGTAGAAGATAACAATATCTGTACAATAGCGCCACAAAATAATATATTTATAAACTACCCCCCAAACAGAAAACTCTTTCCGATGCCTTGCTATCCGTTGGTACTCATAATTCCACGAAATCATGCCGTTCCTTTTGTCCCTTTTCACTACACAAGCTTAGCAATTATGAGATTGCATTCGATTCACTGGATGCCTAAACATATCCATTTTTCGCGTCTTCAAAATGTGTTATACACGTTTCGTTTATGTAGAGCAGCATACTAACGCGCACCGGCAAAAGGGGAAAAAACTGTTGCACTGCACTTGATACGATCATTTTCCACGTCTCTCCTCATGTAGGATGGTTGTGGTCCAATAGACCCCCGTGACGCGACGAAACAATGCTTCCGAAGGACAACCAATGGTCACCGACTGTCTGGTCCGGTGACATAGAAGCTACTGCTGCACTCGCGGGTTGTTTTCGGGCGACTCTCGATAAAACAAATCCGTCCCGTAGGTTGGCGATGCACGCGCACAGTCCCCCCTCTACATACATGCCAGCTATCGAACAATCTCACAATCCCCGCGCGATAATTCGCGTTACGTCCCTTAACGCCCAGCGATTAGAACACGCACATGAAGAAGCGGCGCTGATACCGAGATAAGATAGGCTAGGTTGAATAGTGTTATCAGCTGCTGCTGATGGTGGTGATGCGCCCCGTTTTGAGGAGGGGAAGAGGACGGGCCGGAGAGGGTGATGGGATAAATTGTTTATCTCCTTTATCCTACTTTTATTTCTATTTCCGTCCACTTACTTCATACGGTACAAAACGTTAAACCTTGGAACGGAACGAGCAGGTGAATAAGCTTATGGGGCAGTTTGGTAGGAACGTTTAGTACGAAGCCTGGTTGCCGCTATCATTATATGGCTTTAGAGTGCGGAGAACCGAATTCGAACATGCACTTGGCTGCATTTTATTACACCAGACATGCTGTATCGTTCAGAGACGAGTGTATGCAATCATTTGCACACCACTTCACTCTATTGGTACACATTATTTTCACAGAATAGATTTAATATTTATGCACCTTACTTGAACGAATTGTTATACGTTAAAGCAGTTGGAAAACAGTATGCCATATTTGTTCTAAGGGTACAGCAGTTTCAGCCTAAAACAACTCACCCGATGTGTTATCGTATAAGATCGAATTCAGTCTTGCTACGATGGGCAATGTAAGGCTTCACGTTGATAAACTTCGTTAAACTAGCTTCTTGAAATGGTTTAATTTGCATCACAGCAGAATTTCAAGATTAGCATGTGATTGAGAAACACATTATTCACTTGCGTAGGTTGATTACCCGCATGGATGTTCCTTCAAACTGAGCCAAGTAATACAACACAACAGTTGTCGCTCACGTGCGTTCCACCCACGACACTAGTGAGCAACAAATCATTCGTACACGGGTCCGCATCGCTCTCCATACTGAAGGTCCGTGCGCCGTGGGCTGCTACGTGTCCTTTTCTGTTGCCAGCGCAACCCACCAGCGGCATTGCGCCACGTCAGGACATCGTACTTCCTCGCATTCTCGCTACTCCCAAGCTAAACAAAGGCAACATAAGATAATTGTCGCATGTGGGAAGTGTAGCCTCCCGCTCTACGTACGTATGCATGTACGAGTAGTGATTGTGGACACGTCACCCCACGACCCGGCGGTAACTACCTTGACCAACCCTAAAAGCCGCCCCGCTGGCGGTAAACTATTATTATTATTTCGATGCAACAAACGCCCGTTTCTAGTCCCCGGTGCTATTCCGGCTACTGCGGTTAGCTCGTCGATTTCACTAGGGCTAAGGTTAAACCGGCCACTATTCTTGCGGTGAAGTGAAATAATTCGTTGACCTCAGTGGAGACGATGAGACTCGATCGTAATTGTTGAACCATTTAACCATACATAGATCAATGCCATCATTAGCAGGAAGGTGTCACGTGCTATATTGGGCACGTCTTTTCTTAATTTGAATGCCCATACATTATACCTTATGCGATAGTGTCGCATGCGGTTCGGTGTAATAAACTGGGATCACCATAATCCAATAAAACTATTCTGTTTTCATTCGGCCGGGTACATTACACATTACATCAAGCAAACATACATCGAGAGCTCTTGCACTTTCTGCGGTTTAAGTGTGCACTCGAGAATCGATCGACAGTGCAAATATAAATCAACTGCTCTATGGAATACATTGCAGTTGCGTGATAGTGATCAGTGCTAGGTGTAACGTGGAAGAAAATCAATAAAAATACATGTTGATCCTGTGCAACCACATCCGGGTTATCATGGATGCGCTCCATTTTTGAAGAGATATCCATAAATACTGAACGATCAATAGGTCTAACAAGTTCAAATCGAAGAAGCGATGCATACAGCACATGCTATTGCCCTTTCCAGATATAATCAGAAGTATTATGGCATTATATATGTGCTCCTGATGCAATATAATAAATTCGCAAACTCCCTTTTATATGCAAAATCTGGACGATAAAACGTTGTTGGCTGTAACTGACCCAACTAATCAGTTCATTCCCCCCTGAGTTCGTTCCATGGGGTGTCGTGAATCATGTCAACAAATTCAAAGAACTTCTAATTACAATTGAAAGGAGGTTTAAAACAAAAGATATCAATATACATTCAGTATACCACATGTAACATATCTAAACGCGTAAGAGAAGTAAATGTTGGGAGGCCCTCTAGGCATGAGCTACACAATTTACATACTTTCCCAAATACAACAATGTTGGCCCCAATTTAAGGCAATTACCTTACACCAGCGTTAGCACTGAAATGTTGAGAAATTGAGAAAAAAATTAAAAAATCAGCTTTTAGATTTACATCATAAACACAACAATCCTGTATTCATTAGTCTGCTAATGATGAAAGCGAGACGAAGCATTCTCGCTACTCCCAAGCTAAACAAAGGCAACATAAGATAATTGTCGCATGTGGGAAGTGTAGCCTCCCGCTCTACGTCCGTATGCAAGTACGAGTAGTGATTGTGGACACGTCACCCCACGACCCGGCGGTAACTACCTTGACCAACCCTAACAGCCGCCCCGCTGGCGGTAAACTATTATTATTATTTCGATGCAACAAACGCCCGTTTCTAGTCCCCGGTGCTATTCCGGCTAGTTGTGATTCATAAACAAACAGTGAATGCACGGTGCAATGCTTCCAAGAGAGTAACAATAGTAACTGCAGTTTAAAGTCACAAATCACAAATCACCGCGCTACAAAGAAACGCGGTAAAACGATTAACACCTTCCGAACGATAATGAACTCCTGTTATCGCCACATAGCAAGTCGGTTTGTCCTTGTCTGAGTGGTAATCATATCTCAGATCCGGCACAATGAAAAGGATCCGCAAGAACAAATAACAGCGAAGGGAACAGAACGTGCCTGCTGTTATCCCGTCCTCCACCCTCAACAACCCTTCACTCACCCAACGATCGCAGACGGTTAGCAATTAATTGACATCGAAAGCACATTTTACTAGTTCAAACACCCGGCTGGCCGATAATAATGGCACCGACGGCAAGGAAGCGCGGCGAACGACGAACCTGGAACGCAAATCGTCGGGTACTTTACCGCGCTGTCGCGCTTTTTGTTTGGACGGTGCATCCCCCCCGCCGGGATGGGGAAACCGAATCGGCCGGATCGGGGATTCCCCGCGGCGGACGAGCGAAACGGTGTATAAAAGCCAATACGATGGCTACTGTGATCAATCAAAAAGCGTTCAGCTTTCAGAACGGAAACAACCGACCACCTTGCGATTATCATCGTTGAAGGAATATCCTGCCGTACGCAACCTAAGAACTCGCAACTCATCATGAAGTGCGCAACGATCATCTGTGCCGCGTTCGTCGTCCTGGCGGCTACCCTGTCCGGACAAGCTTCGGCTGCGTCCGAGCAGCAGCAGCCCGCCGTCGTTGGCAGTGTCGCCCTGAACACGCTCTGTAAGTATGATAGTTAAAATTGGGTTTTATTAGTTTCCCGTACCGGGAACCCGCTTGAGGTGTTCGCTAAACCCACTCCATTCGTTTCGTTCGTTCGCTTCAGTTGATGAACTGCCCGAGGAGACGCATCACGCTGCCCTCGAGAACTATCGGGCCAAGCGGGCGACCTGCGATCTGGCCAGCGGATTCGGCGTCGGCAGCAGCCTCTGCGCAGCGCACTGCATCGCCCGCCGCTACCGGGGAGGATACTGCAACAGCAAGGCTGTGTGCGTCTGCCGTAACTAGGCTCGACGCATCCCGGAAAGCAAAAGCCCCGCGGACACGCGGAACGTCGCGTTCCAGGCCCTGCAGCGGCAGTAAAAAGTTCCTACATACCACCGAAAGCCGAAAATCGGCCATCGAAATTAGATTTCGAAATGGAAATGACAGAAATAAAGCGCCATGAGCATGTTTAACAATCCCGCACATCCGCTCGCTCGCCTTTTTTGTTTCCGACTTTATTACGTTTGCGCTTGCGTCGTGAAATTAGCGTTCGAAATCTCGTCGTTGCATTTTTTGGAGGAATACGCGGGCCGAAATTGTAAGTGTGCTGCCTTACCAGCCTCAACTTAGCTGCAGCTACGACCGAACTGGAACAAATTTGAAGGTTTGAAGCCTTAAACACAGAATCATAAAAATGTTAATAACTTCGGAAGAAAATTTGAACTCTGCCTGCGCTTCTTCGTTCCTTATTCTGCTCGCTCGTTCTCTCTTGCGTTCCTCGTGCGCTTCGCTGGAACACTTAATGCTCAGCTTATTGCAGCATAATGTGTTCAATGGTTCGGTTCAGCTCAGATATTGATTGCTCAGGCAGCACTGTGGCATTGTATCTGCACTCCTAGCAAAAGTACAAGCGAAAAAACAATTCTCATCATTTTACGCTACGTCCCAACGACAGGCTTTTTTGAAACAGACATTCTTGAGCTCAAGTGCATTCTCTCGTGTCTTGTTTCACACTTATCCTGCTTCAAATAATTTGATACCCACTTCTCTAACTATTATGTCCCAACATATGGTTGCAATAACGCGTGGAAACAGATCTGCTACATCCAAAAACACAGCGGGCTACATAAGTGGGATGTGATAAAAGAAGCATTTTCGCATGTCTGTCTGTCCCTGCGCCTCAACAAGCCCTTAAAGAAATCTTCCCTAAATCAGGATGTTTTTCCATGAAATAAAAACTTGACCAATGTTATAAACTAATTTAAGTTCCTATTTTGTGAAATTTATGTTTTACCATAACCCGTTAACAACCGGGTTACCGGAATAGCCAGCAACTTCGAATGCTAATATTTTTTACCCCTTTTTTAACCCCCTTTTAAACAACACTACACAAAGTAAACAAAGTAAACACTACAAAGCGGAGAAAAGCAAAAAACTATAATAAACAAATTCGTAAAGTAGAATAGTTATTTCATTTTAACCTTTGAGATTGAACTAAACAGGAATACGCATTTAAAAGTTATTCACGTTCGAGGTCGCTGGCTTCCCGGTTGTTAGGAATGTGTTGTGTTTTTGGTTGTTAAAAGAGAGATACTATATCTATATCATTTATGAATGCTCAGGTTACGCAAAATGATTAATATAGATGAACTTGGCAAGTGAATAAACAGTACCAATCCAAAACAACTCGGTTATTTTTACATTCGAAGGGAAAAATCGTTTGCGAAATTCCAAACCAGCACTATTCGTGATAGTTTCTCACAGTAACTGTGTGCCTCCTGTTAAAGAATGGTTTTATGGTTAGTAATATAATATCGTAAGTAAGCAACTGAAGTATATGTCAAAGCTCAAGTAATATAAAATATAAGAAATCACAACAGATTCCATAACAATCCACAACATACATTCTAGTATATTTATTTCTATAGAAAATAATATCCATCGAAAATGACGTAAAAGTGAAAACCAAATGTTGTGCTGCTGTAAGAAACAAACATCATTTCAAAGTTTACATTCAAACCAGTTGGTTACAATAATGCATGTAGAAATTCTGCACATGAATTAAGCTTCTTGTTGGAATTCAAACAAATCGTTAAAAATACTATGATAGATGGTAAGAAAGTTATGAAAAGCTAAATGAATCATTATTATTTTAAAGTTAGCACTTGCAACGTGTGTTAAATATTAAAAACAACTCCAGTTCCTAGCAAAAGTACAAGCGAAAAAACAATTCTCATCATTTTACGCTACGTCCCAACGACAGGCTTTTTTGAAACAGACATACTTGAGCTCAAGTGCATTCTCTTGTGTCTTGTTTCACACTTATCCTGCTTCAAATAATTTGATACCCACTTCTTTAACTATTATGTCCCAACATATGGTTGCAATAACGCGTGGAAACAGATCTGCTACATCCAAAAACACAGCGGGCTACATAAACTCACAAGAAAACATGTCAAAAAGCGACTACCTAGAAAGCTTGGATCTTTTGAAATACAGCGATTTTCATCCCTAATTTAACAGTGCAGTACAGCTACTTAATGCTGTGAAGTTCATTCTTTAAGTGCGCAAGTCGTTTCACTCACGTTTGAAATGTTCATTAGGTGAAGCTCAAAGATCAACCTCGAAGATCAAGTTTAAAGTTTAACTGTGTCTTTAACAAACGGCTACCCTTGTAGCCAAAGCGATTTTGATCTCCATTATCTCGAGTTCTATGAATGCTATTGATACCAAATTTGCAATAATTGTCTAAATCAGGATGTTTTTCCATGAAATAAAAACTTGACCAATGTTATAAACTAATTTAAGTTCCTATTTTGTGAAATTTATGTTTTACCATAACCCGTTAACAACCGGGTTACCGGAATAGCCAGCAACTTCGAATGCTAATATTTTTTACCCCTTTTTTAACCCCCTTTTAAACAACACTACACAAAGTAAACAAAGTAAACACTACAAAGCGGAGAAAAGCAAAAAACTATAATAAACAAATTCGTAAAGTAGAATAGTTATTTCATTTTAACCTTTGAGATTGAACTAAACAGGAATACGCATTTAAAAGTTATTCACGTTCGAGGTCGCTGGCTTCCCGGTTGTTAGGAATGTGTTGTGTTTTTGGTTGTTAAAAGAGAGATACTATATCTATATCAATTATGAATGCTCAGGTTACGCAAAATGATTAATATAGATGAACTTGGCAAGTGAATAAACAGTACCAATCCAAAACAACTCGGTTATTTTTACATTCGAAGGGAAAAATCGTTTGCGGAATTCCAAACCAGCACTATTCGTGATAGTTTCTCACAGTAACTGTGTGCCTCCTGTTAAAGAATGGTTTTATGGTTAGTAATATAATATCGTAAGTAAGCAACTGAAGTATATGTCAAAGCTCAAGTAATATAAAATATAAGAAATCATCCATTGCGCGCGACAGCATTGTGTGCGTCGCCGCAGGCTGCTCTCTCCGTCATCCGGCGTTGACGAATTGTCTGAACAAAGAGTCGCTCTGTTCGGTCCTGGTCCTAGCCACGCAGCGCATTGGCGCGATCGGCGGCATTTGTTTACACGATTGGCGTAAACGGGGTGTGCTGAAGTGGAATGCTAAGCCGAAATATTAATATAATTTGGATCGCCGGTCGAAACCATAAAACAGGACCGGCGTGCAGGAAGAGGATTGTAAATAACAAACGGCCATCTACCAACAGGGTTTAAGCCCTATTTCGACATGACTCGTCATCGTTTATTACAGAAGATTCTTTCGAAGCTACGCCCGGAGGATGGGAGTATAAAGTTTATACTTTTGTTTTGTTGGAATGTAACGCATTTATTGGTACAATTCTTGGTGCATGCGCAAATCATCTTGCCAAACTCTTGTTGAACGTAATGGTTGGAAACGTTTCCAAATAATTCTGCTCGATAAACATGACTTGACACGACCATTCGAATCGTTTATGCAAACATACTAGTACGCATTTATACGTTAGGAGGTAAATGCATAAATCAGCAGGATGTCTGACTGCTCATAAAATGAAACTCTCACAACATGATGGCCTGACAGAATACACAGTTTTGAAACACATTTTATCAAAACGAACAAAGTAATACGCGACTAAATAATACCAAGAAAGTATCAACATCATTTGGCATACCTTACATAAACATTAAACGAACAATTAGTTATTAGTTAACAGTTTTTATGTCGATTCACGGCTACACAAAAAAGCCCTATAAATGTAGAAGTGCCCGATATGGGCCACTTTCCACAACAAATCGACTGAAGAAGGATAAACCTTTCCGCATGCGCACACAAGGTCACAACAGCACTTCTTAAACGATACTGGCCCCGGAATCTGCTGCGGACGCTGTTGATAAAGGTTTTCGCTAGCGTAAAAGGGGTACAACTTATCAGGGCAGAAAAAACAAAACGGGTATTTTTTAACGGGGCTGGGTATAATGTTATTTCACGGAAAAACCAAACAGGTATGAAACCAAGCTTAGGCATTTTTTTTCCTGTCTGTCCTGTCTGTTCTGAATTCCGCGCGAGGTGTGTTGAGATTTAAAAAAAAACATTACACGAGATCTTTCAGAAAAACTAAACGTTATGTTCACAACTACTTGTTGAATGTGCTGGCAAGTACAGAGAAGCTTTTTTAAAATTTTTGTAATAATTTATGTTTTTAACAAACAATTATTACATATGGTATCAATTTGTTGCATTTTATGTATTCCATACATAATTACATGTAGTTATATGTGTAAATTTACAACGCATATAATCTCATTGACTAATGAATATAATAATTAAATGATTGATTGTTTGAAAATAGAACATGAATAACCTTTACAGTATGAAACAAAGTCTGTTTAAAATACATGCTTCGCCGTATCGCATTTGCAGTAGGTAAGTGCATTGCTGAAAGACACGTTCTAACGTTGTCTTGCAGAGAATGCTGTTGCTGTTCTTACCCAGCCCGTGGAATCATCTGCTGAACAATCCTAACAAAATAAAAACAAGAAAAGTCCTAGCTCACCCAAACCCGACAGGTAGAAAATGAAAGGCTGCGCTATGAAAACATCGATCGAGCTGTGGTGAATATGTTGATAGTTGTGGTGTAGAAGGATGTCGAAGAGTGCTCGGCGTATGTGTCTACCATGATGTGCTCGAACGACTTTTGTTTAAATTGCAAACACATCTATTTTGGCAAGACATAGCATACACCATTGAACATGT
Organism: Anopheles cracens; assembly: GCA_002091845.1. Taxonomy (NCBI): domain Eukaryota; kingdom Metazoa; phylum Arthropoda; class Insecta; order Diptera; family Culicidae; genus Anopheles; species Anopheles cracens. Next base: position 14,306 of record KZ069890.1, read on the forward strand.
ACGTAAGCTACGTCGTGTCGTAGCTTAGAGCCCTCAACACAAGTGATTTCCGGATGAATTAAAGTTCATGGTACCAGCACAAGAGCAAATTTCTAGTTCAATGCGGGACAAGATCATCGGGGTTCATCGGCTAAATCAGAAAAGTACTCATATTTGTAACATGATGAAAGATGCTAGAACTTCAAATATAACAAAGAGAAATAAAGAAAAGATACAAATCAAATCCATGTCCAAGCTTATCTTTTTAATTGCACGTTTAAAACAATTGTTGATAGTGACTAATGCTTAGGTGCTAGGTCTCTTAACTTTTAAGCCCCTAACTAAGGCCCTCATAAAATTTAAGATACTCATTAAAACACTTACAACGAATATAGTATTTGTTCGTTAGTTTTGAAAATCATATAACAAGACATCATTTAACAATAACAATACAGAGTTAGTCAATCATTCAACTTTCAACATTCAACTTTTGTTAAAATAATCTAGCTTAGATTTTGCTCTAGAAAGAAATTGTTTACAATAAAGGACAAATATTAAACAATGCAACACAAACCAACGTCGATCCGACATTACCGAACACATCTGATTGTTGCTAGATCATTAGAACAACTAAGAGATGTGCAGTTAAGTTATTGCTATGTTTGACAGAATGGATGGCATTCCGCGGCCATTATAAAAATTCTGTCCTTTCTCGTTGCCTGAACCACTTATGAAGGTGCTGGTGCTTTTCGCTGCTTATCTAGTTTTTCCTGGGCTTCATTATACACGTGCGTGTAAGCAAACGATTCGAATCCTGCATACCGAGGCACGGTTATGCTGAGATTCAAACCTACAGCCTAAGGTGTGCAAGGCCATACGTTACGCACTTTAACCATATGATGCCCGGAAGTTGGTGCTTGTCTTGAAATGTTGACTACGATGCTGGTGTTTGTATCGTTATAACTTGATTAAGACTTAAAAGCTTTGCAGGGTTCTATCAAACTTCATCCGGTTCACATCCGGAACTTGATACACCATTCACTATGAACGAACTCCAAATGGCCCTAGATAGAATCTTGCATCTGCTTCCTGCGGCAGTCTGTAAGGGAAAGGCTTTATATTTTCACCACACGTGGATCACATCCTGCGGATCAAATTCTTTCAGCGCTTCCCGCGCACGTTGGTGGCAGCGCACAGGCAAAATACCGGACGGAGGAAGTAAGTTGCGATGTGCTCGGGTCGAGCCGAAACCCTCATAAGGAGCGGCACTGTCGGCCGCTCGAACGTTTATATACCGAGTCTCTGTCTCGGTCGCTTGTGCAAAGCATGTAATCTTATCTGGCGTACACGGTTGACTTTATTGATAAGATTAAGAACTGGAATTGGCTGAAGGCATTAATTTGCGCTTTACCGCACCTCACACGGTTGGGCACGTCACGTGAAATATCATCCAGGTAAACGAAACTGTCCGTGTCGATTAGATTGAGCGGATTCCTAGGGCGCTCGCGTTTCGATGCGACTGGGCGTTCGATGTTTGTTCTGCTCAGTGCTTTGATGCTGCCATCATATGTACTCAAACATATTGGCTCGCATATGAAAGTAATGAAAACGCTAAAAATATCGCTTCCGCAGACGGGAGGCAAAACACTACTGTTTCATTGGCGAAGACCCCGTTGCTGACATCTGTAATGACACCCTCATCTGAGTCTCGTGACCACACTCAATGGGCGCAAGGCGAGCGCAGACATCCGCGAAGCTGTGTGGAATGTGTTTTATCGCCATCGGCCGAGGAGCTAAATTTGCCACCATACGGTCTATCGCTGCTTTGCCTACGATAGAATCTTGCATCTGCTTCCTGCGGCAGTCTGTAAGGGAAAGGCTTTATATTTTCACCACACGTGGATCACATCCTGCAAGATGCTCTCCAGTTGTTCTCAACTTCAGATCAGATGTCAGATCTATTTCAGATCACATGCGTTTGGAAATGCTATCATTTGGGATAAGAAGTTTCAAAGTTATCGAAATTTGTTAATGATCCTTGCACTTCATCTATAATAAGTTCTTGGTCATCGAAGTCGATCTGGATAATAAAAAAAATGCTATATTGTTTGATTTTTTTAAAACAAGTATAGATTATGTTCTGCTCGGGAGCAATTGCAAAGACCTGTATTATAAAGTGTTTAGCCGTTTCCAAGCATTTGACAATCACACTAAAAGCTCTTGAATATTGAAATTTCCTCACCAAGTTTTTGAAAAAAATGTTCAAAATCTGTTCCGCAAGTACGGGACGGTCCATTTCGTGCGCATCTTCTCGGGCGCTTCTTTCCATGCCAACAAGCAATACATACCAGGAAAGCTATCATCAAACGCATGAATGGCATTAGCACAACAAACAATCAGCATTTGGTAAGGTTTGTCCTTTCGTTCCGTTCGGCTGTTATCTGACATAAATGCAATAAAAATCACAAGTTCCGACATTTGCGCAAACAGCCAATGCATGAGTATACAGAGCCCAAATGTACACTCGTACAAGTTTACATTGCATCGCTACGTATGTTAATAGCGCTCTCGTCGAGTGAATCATAAACAAAAGTTTGCTTACAGTACCATAAAATGCTGCTGAAACCGGATCAAATTCTTTCAGCGCTTCCCGCGCACGTTGGTGGCAGCGCACAGGCAAAATACCGGACGGAGGAAGTAAGTTGCGATGTGCTCGGGTCGAGCCGAAACCCTCATAAGGAGCGGCACTGTCGGCCGCTCGAACGTTTATATACCGAGTCTCTGTCTCGGTCGCTTGTGCAAAGCATACCCTTACCCATTCATCCCCGAAAGGGGTTAATACGGCCAGGCCGTAATAAAAAAATCAAACAAACAAACAAACAAACTTAAAAGCTTAATACTAAAGCATGAACTTCAGATAGCAACGAAAGTGCTGGAGTCACGAGATGCTCTCCAGTTGTTCTCAACTTCAGATCAGATGTCAGATCTATTTCAGATCACATGCGTTTGGAAATGCTATCATTTGTTGGTATATGTAATTTTCCGTGTACCAAGAAAACTAGTTTAAAATCACCAACTGTACACTAGTGTTGGTTGAAGTAAAAACTATCTTTATAATTTTGAAATGAAATTGGGGATTAACCGTGTTTTGGAAATTCAAAGGAGTTTTTGGAAAAAAAAAACAATACAGTTTTGTAACGCTGTTCACCCTGTATTTCGCT
>KZ069890.1:30039-53379 GCA_002091845.1 Anopheles cracens
AAAAGAAATCAAGAAATACTCAAGATGAATAATATTGCTCCGTTGATTAAATCAATCATCATAAAATCGTCATTCGTCGTTTGCGTCGAATGAATTAATTAGCTTCGCTATGACATGGCTAAGATATTCGTGGCAACAGTTTTTTGCAATGGTTTTTACTCCCAACTCACACAAAATCATAGGTGTATACTCAACGCAAAGACTATTCCACAGAATGCTCCAATAAATTATTAATATCTAGAAAATATTTTTGAAAAACACCTTTTATTTATTAATAGATACATTCAAATTATGAAGAATGCTTCAAACCAGTACTACGTTTTTATCACTAACGTTCTGTTTATAGTACTAAAGATAACACCCCTTTCACGGCAGAAGCCGTCTGATCAAAAGCGTTGATTTCATGGTAGTACTACGTTTTTATCACCGAACCTCATCATCGCTTCACGAAGCTGATTCAATATTTACATGTGCGGCAACGACGTCAAAAGTACTACGTTTTTATCACCGAACCTCATCATCGCTTCACGAAGCTGATTCAATATTTACATGTGCGGCAACGACGTCAAACCCAGTTGGGTACGATTTTATGTTTATCTTTGTACGAAAACAGTACTAACGCATGGAATATTTCCTCTCTCGTATCGACCAGAACGCGCTACATCATCTACTATATCAGTCAAACTTAGACGCTTCCTCTAGAAAGCAACGCCTACGATGATTATACACGCTCCGCACGAAGGACATTTTCGAACGAACCCCCTAAAACTCATCGACACAATTCGACACACATGTTAGTGCTTCTCGCCCGTTCGTTCGTTTGTTCGTTCCTCCGAGGCAGTCCTCCTTTTTACGGATTACTTCGCAGTGCATCATCTATGGTCGTCCGTGGCGGGTTGAGAAACATGTGCAAGCATGTGCACAGGCCAAGCGGAATGAGCAAAAGCCATAAACTGGGCTTCTTATAATTCGATATTCGCTGCGGAGGTACAAGCAACGGCGTCGAAGACCTGCCGGAGGATTTGTACATCAAATGATACATCGCCGCGAATGAATAGCTAAGAAGAACATAGTCATAAACATTTTCGTGAGAATAATCATGGTTCCATAAACCGACGGTATTCTAGCATTTTTTTTCTTCAAATTAATATCATAAGAAACTGCATGGCCGAATTGCATGTAGAAGAATTTGGCTGCATCTTGCGAAATTCCACATTCGACATGACTGGCGTGGTAGGTTTTTTTCGAATTGTTATTGAACGCCTCACAACTGTTGTTGCACGTAAAGCAACTGGTTTTCTTCCAACGTGGTGCGAAATGTCTTTAAAACCATTTCAGTTCCTGTCCCGACTCTTCTTATTTGCTTACTACGCGATATGCCACAAAAAAACAGTTTCTCCATTCCGTTCGTTCGTTCACGACCGTTCAAAAAGGACGCTGCTTCCTTTTCTCCACTCCGCCTAACGTTCTGTTTATAGTACTAAAGATAACACCCCTTTCACGGCAGAAGCCGTCTGATCAAAAGCGTTGATTTCATGGTACATTTTTGAAAAACACCTTTTATTTATTAATAGATACATTCAAATTATGAAGAATGCTTCAAACCAGTACTACGTTTTTATCACCGAACCTCATCATCGCTTCACGAAGCTGATTCAATATTTACATGTGCGGCAACGACGTCAAACCCAGTTGGGTACGATTTTATGTTTATCTTTGTACGAAAACAGTACTAACGCATGGAATATTTCCTCTCTCGTATCGACCAGAACGCGCTACATCATCTACTATATCAGTCAAACTTAGACGCTTCCTCTAGAAAGCAACGCCTACGATGATTATACACGCTCCGCACGAAGGACATTTTCGAACGAACCCCCTAAAACTCATCGACACAATTCGACACACATGTTAGTGCTTCTCGCCCGTTCGTTCGTTTGTTCGTTCCTCCGAGGCAGTCCTCCTTTTTACGGATTACTTCGCAGTGCATCATCTATGGTCGTCCGTGGCGGGTTGAGAAACATGTGCAAGCATGTGCACAGGCCAAGCGGAATGAGCAAAAGCCATAAACTGGGCTTCTTATAATAAACTCAACTTACTTTTAAAGACCCCTGCTAAACAGTAACAAAGGGACGAGGACAAAGATGAAAAAATGGAGCACGAAGATCAACGAAGCAAAGGAGGAATGTAGTAAATAAAAACGAAACAATCTTCCCATATTGCTTTAAACTTGAAGGCACAATCTCAAGTAGAATTGGCAAGAAGGATGGCATAAAAAAGTTTTAGAACAAAACTATTTGTATGGTTTGCCAATATAATTGTGTCAAGGTATGATGGATATAATTGAAAATTTATTACACTTATTTACAGAACGAGGTGAATAAAACTCATTACAAATCAATTTGGTTATAGATTTTTATTAGGTAATCATTTTCACATACTGTTTTTGTTTGTTTTTGTTCTCTTACATGTCTCGTAGCTTTCTTCTACCGGCGCATCTTTGCTAGAAACTTGTGGCCGATTTTTAGTAGCATTTCTTGCATCGCTCGCAATATTAGACTAGTGAACTGGGCGCACGCGCCCATTGCTTGCTGCGCTGTTGAGAAGGTTATTTGCTCTTGGGTTTTTTAATCCCTCCTTCGGTTCTATGCACCTGCGTACTTTCTCTCGTTAGGTTTACTTCTCGCATGGTGTTATAGTCTTGGTGCATGGTGGGTTTTCTTACCAGCACACACACACGGTCACCGGAAGAGCATGCCCATACGGATCGTCTATCAAATGGAGCTTACAAGGTAGCGCTTTCTTGTGGGACTGCTGCTTCACGTAACCTTAGTCAAATTACTTCTTGTTTTTTTTTTATGCTTGCTTTTGAATTCAGAACTATTTGCTTTTGTATATAAAAAACATCCCTTCTCGATACTATCCAACAACAACCACGCTTATAATAAAGAACGTCTTAAAATTTCAGGATCTCTCCTCGTCCGGGTCTTAAGCCTAAATGAATAATTTGCGATACTAACTCTTTTCGAACCGAAACTCAACTTACTTTTAAAGACCCCTGCTAAACAGTAACAAAGGGACGAGGACAAAGATGAAAAAATGGAGCACGAAGATCGTCTTAAGCCTAAATGAATAATTTGCGATACTAACTCTTTTCGAACCGAAACTCAACTTACTTTTAAAGACCCCTGCTAAACAGTAACAAAGGGACGAGGACAAAGATGAAAAAATGGAGCACGAAGATCAACGAAGCAAAGGAGGAATGTAGTAAATAAAAACGAAACAATCTTCCCATATTGCTTTAAACTTGAAGGCACAATCTCAAGTAGAATTGGCAAGAAGGATGGCATAAAAAAGTTTTAGAACAAAACTATTTGTATGGTTTGCCAATATAATTGTGTCAAGGTATGATGGATATAATTGAAAATTTATTACACTTATTTACAGAACGAGGTGAATAAAACTCATTACAAATCAATTTGGTTATAGATTTTTATTAGGTAATCATTTTCACATACTGTTTTTGTTTGTTTTTGTTCTCTTACATGTCTCGTAGCTTTCTTCTACCGGCGCATCTTTGCTAGAAACTTGTGGCCGATTTTTAGTAGCATTTCTTGCATCGCTCGCAATATTAGACTAGTGAACTGGGCGCACGCGCCCATTGCTTGCTGCGCTGTTGAGAAGGTTATTTGCTCTTGGGTTTTTTAATCCCTCCTTCGGTTCTATGCACCTGCGTACTTTCTCTCGTTAGGTTTACTTCTCGCATGGTGTTATAGTCTTGGTGCATGGTGGGTTTTCTTACCAGCACACACACACGGTCACCGGAAGAGCATGCCCATACGGATCGTCTATCAAATGGAGCTTACAAGGTAGCGCTTTCTTGTGGGACTGCTGCTTCACGTAACCTTAGTCAAATTACTTCTTGTTTTTTTTTTGTATTAAATTTCCATTCCATCTGATGGATAACATATGCGTTAATTATTTTGTCATCGTATGCGTTTACGGTTCATATCCGTTTACGATTACTCTCGCTAATAGCTGCGGACTAGTCGATATTACCAGACAGAGTGGGGGGGTTGTTGCACAAGTTATTATTCACAAAGCGACGCACCTGCGACTACATAGTGCCCTCTTGCTGCATGAAAATGTGTTGTCAAGTGTTATTCAGTTGTTATGCAGCCAAATTAGCAGTGTGTGTTGCATATTTTAAGGCAGATTTGATCATTTGCGCCACAAAGTATGCAATCTTCAAGCCGAGATGCTGTATAACACCTGCGCAACATCTGTATTGTCACTCTCAGTTAGCAGCTTGGACATAACTCAATTCTTTATTCCGACCGCTCTTTTCTCCTGTTTTTCATACTTCTAACAGTTTTTGTTTAGTTAGCTTCTCAGATTCCCCAGATGCTTAACGTTTCACATCAAACCTCACCTCGCACACGCACACACACACTTTGTACTGTAAATATTACGTTCAAGTATCGCGGGGGTGTCGGCCTTATCGATTTAGTTGAAGCAAAAAGCGGCAGAACACAATCTGATAAAAAGCATACACCACCTTCAATACCTCTGCGCATCCTTTTTCTTGAATTTCATCAACAGAAGCATTATTCTTACAGCATTTTCAACTCCACCCGTTTTTATAGTATAATACAAGACTTTCACCTCTGCAACGACACACTTTTCACTTTTCAGTAGTGCTGGTGGTGGTGGTGCAAATGAAACACGATCGAGCATAGGCTACGTGATGATCGCGATGCGTCTGTGCTGTACAGCGAACGATGATTTGGACTGCTGGATGGTTAGGATGATTTCGGTGCATACGATGCGTGGATACAAATTTAGCACTAAATAAGCACCTTTCTGGCGTATATCATTTGCCAATATTGCATATATTCCATTAACTGTGTTTTTCTTCGCGCTATTTCGGTTGTACGACTGTTCATAGTTTATTACCGAAGTGTCGTTTCCTTTGTATCAACACACATATGTTGGAAAACTGTTTTCGACACGCGTGTTTCTTTACATGCTGGTGTTGGCGTTTTTGTTTCTTCTTTAATCAAAACAAGGCCGTTATTATTTACATAACACTACTGATTGCTGATGTTCGCATGTAGTTACTGTTTAAGCTTTCCCTTCATTCTACATTTGCTCTCCATCAGTATGATTGGTCAAAAATTAGCCTAATAATCGCTGAATGATCGATGTCCTCCAAGATGTCCTCCTACTTCAAGAAGCTAACGTCGGTATCTGGTTGCTTCATTCACTTCATTGCACGTACCGATGAAACTTTACTGCCTATGTACAAACATATCATCGGGATTTGCACGTATCTATACACTTTTATTTGACTGCTTCTTACAGTGGCTCTTTACGACTTTGTCACCACGTTCTTTGTCTGCTGTTATCTACTCTGCAAAAAAAACTTCTCAAATAAACAATTGACGTCTGATCTGGATCTGGCTATCGCAAAGTTTCGTAAACAATACGAACAAATTTAGAAAATACAAGATGTGTGGCAATAAATGTGCGAAAATTGAACCGCCACAGCACTAATTGCACTAATTGGTGGTGCACGGGATAAGGATAAGATAGTCTTAAAATATTGTAACACATTTTCATGACGGGATATCACTTTACCAACAAGGTGCAACAGAGTATCGTCGCTTGCAGCAGATTCGGTCGTCACGCACTAGACACAGTCGAGAGAAGTGTATTCAGGAGAGCTCATCCGTAGTGTAGATGTAGCCTTGTCCCTTCAGAATGTACAGTCGCTTTTCTACCGCTTCTTTATCTACACAAAGAAATGGATAGAGTTAAATATTTTGTCTTCTTTTTACACAACGAAAACTTTTTTCCATCGCAAAAGACACTTACAGTTCGAGAGCAGTATTTTGTCCTGCGGATGTTTGGATTTCTGTGCCAACCAGTGAAGCAAAATTTGTGCCGACTGGTACCGAGGGAAACATTCGGCCGGTTTGTTGAACAGTTCGTCCACTGCAGCCATCTGGCACTGTAGTGAAAGATTAAAGGTTATATCAAATCAGTTAATCAGTTTTAAATCACGCTACTTCGAGTGAACGATTTTCTCCACATCCAAAAAAAACTTAGTGGTTTAATGACCTTGATTGAATTATATGATCATATAAGATAATTTACGGATAATGAACTACTAAAATATTGTGTTTTTGTTCTAAGAAACATATCATAAACTATCATAAGATGAATAAAATCATCATAATAAAAAAACAAAACAATGTAGGCACAACCCAGAAATATTTGCATTATGAATATTTGTGTGTTAAGTCCTGTTTGCCCATACAACAGGACTTGAACCCTAGTCTCACAAGAGAATACTGAGTGCTTGTTTTGTTTTGTAAGTATTGGGTAACTATTTCTATTTAAACCGATCAAGCTTGGCACGAGTGAATCTTAAACAATTCATTTCATGTCGCAATATAAATCTACACCAACCTGTTCAGCCTAATCTCTATGTCAAGAGTAACATTAACTTACATGAATTTGTAATATATATATTTGTTGAGCGTTTTTGAACATGCAAATAGCAAGTGACTCTTAAACTATGTTCAATTATGTAATAGTTTGTTCATAATTGAATAAACATGTTAGTGCTTCTCGCCCGTTCGTTCGTTTGTTCGTTCCTCCGAGGCAGTCCTCCTTTTTACGGATTACTTCGCAGTGCATCATCTATGGTCGTCCGTGGCGGGTTGAGAAACATGTGCAAGCATGTGCACAGGCCAAGCGGAATGAGCAAAAGCCATAAACTGGGCTTCTTATAATTCGATATTCGCTGCGGAGGTACAAGCAACGGCGTCGAAGACCTGCCGGAGGATTTGTACATCAAATGATACATCGCCGCGAATGAATAGCTAAGAAGAACATAGTCATAAACATTTTCGTGAGAATAATCATGGTTCCATAAACCGACGGTATTCTAGCATTTTTTTTCTTCAAATTAATATCATAAGAAACTGCATGGCCGAATTGCATGTAGAAGAATTTGGCTGCATCTTGCGAAATTCCACATTCGACATGACTGGCGTGGTAGGTTTTTTTCGAATTGTTATTGAACGCCTCACAACTGTTGTTGCACGTAAAGCAACTGGTTTTCTTCCAACGTGGTGCGAAATGTCTTTAAAACCATTTCAGTTCCTGTCCCGACTCTTCTTATTTGCTTACTACGCGATATGCCACAAAAAAACAGTTTCTCCATTCCGTTCGTTCGTTCACGACCGTTCAAAAAGGACGCTGCTTCCTTTTCTCCACTCCGCCTAACGTTCTGTTTATAGTACTAAAGATAACACCCCTTTCACGGCAGAAGCCGTCTGATCAAAAGCGTTGATTTCATGGTACCGACAGTAATTATTGGCAAATTATTTTATATCATTTTATAGTTTTATTATTATTGTTAAAGAAACATGCATCTAACACTCTGTATCTACAGGGATTTTTAATTAAAAGTATTCAAGTTCTTTAGAGCTGCTCACGCGGATAAGTCCATAAAATGTAGACTGAGCGATATTAAAATCAAACAGGTGTCGTTAAATGCCACGGTGAGGTCGGAATATTATATCTGTTTGACGCCGATTCTATGCTTCGGATGGAAAGATGAACTCCAACGGCTGGCTGATTCGATCAAAAGAATACGATCGAGATGATTTACCATTTTTCTATGTTAATATCTTCTGATACTAAAGTAAGACCTTACGAACGCTAACTGTCAACCTTACTAACTTATTGACTAAAGTGAGAGAGAGGATGAGAAAGAAAACGAGAGGATGAAAGAAGTGAAGGATGAAGGAGAAGAGCTTTCAGAGTAAGTGAGTGGCAAGAGGGTAGCGAGTAATTAAACTCAAAAAGGTGGATGATCCTATTGAAAACAGACAAAAGGCGGACCATTTAGGCAATACTGGGTACGTCGGGAATGATAGAGCTATTAAAACTCGGGATCAAACGATACAGTAAGGAACGTACAAGGAAACGCGCAATAAGACTTGCAGCGCGCCAGTACCAGCCGCAAGCAGGCCTGCAATGAAAACTGTCAGGGTATGATCTCGCCGACTCTTCAGTGAATCATGCATTCGACAGTTAACGTCGTAAGGATGCATAGGAATGCGCCTGTGCTTTGCATTATGATGGTTTTAAGCGACCATTCCCACGTATGGTTCTAGGGCGTGTCAAAGAAAAACGTTAAAGTATCGAAAATTATTGAATTCTTTTGAATTATGCTCTAGAATGCTTGCTTTTGAATTCAGAACTATTTGCTTTTGTATATAAAAAACATCCCTTCTCGATACTATCCAACAACAACCACGCTTATAATAAAGAACGTCTTAAAATTTCAGGATCTCTCCTCGTCCGGGTCTTAGATAAAAAGCATACACCACCTTCAATACCTCTGCGCATCCTTTTTCTTGAATTTCATCAACAGAAGCATTATTCTTACAGCGTGCTGCCTGCATTTTCAACTCCACCCGTTTTTATAGTATAATACAAGACTTTCACCTCTGCAACGACACACTTTTCACTTTTCAGTAGTGCTGGTGGTGGTGGTGCAAATGAAACACGATCGAGCATAGGCTACGTGATGATCGCGATGCGTCTGTGCTGTACAGCGAACGATGATTTGGACTGCTGGATGGTTAGGATGATTTCGGTGCATACGATGCGTGGATACAAATTTAGCACTAAATAAGCACCTTTCTGGCGTATATCATTTGCCAATATTGCATATATTCCATTAACTGTGTTTTTCTTCGCTCTATTTCGGTTGTACGACTGTTCGTAGTTTATTACCGAAGTGTCGTTTCCTTTGTATCAACACACATATGTTGGAAAACTGTTTTCGACATGCGTGTTTCTTTACATGCTGGTGTTGGCGTTTTTGTTTCTTCTTTAATCAAAACAAGGCCGTTATTATTTACATAACACTACTGATTGCTGATGTTCGCATGTAGTTACTGTTTAAGCTTTCCCTTCATTCTACATTTGCTCTCCATCAGTATGATTGGTCAAAAATTAGCCTAATAATCGCTGAATGATCGATGTCCTCCAAGATGTCCTCCTCCTTCAAGAAGCTAACGTCGGAATCTGGTTGCTTCATTCACTTCATTGCACGTACCGATGAAACTTTACTGCCTATGTACAAACATATCATCGGGATTTGCACGTATCTATACACTTTTATTTGACTGCTTCTTACAGTGGCTCTTTACGACTTTGTCACCACGTTCTTTGTCTGCTGTTATCTACTCTGCAAAAAAAACTTCTCAAATAAACAATTGACGTCTGATCTGGATCTGGCTATCGCAAAGTTTCGTAAACAATACGAACAAATTTAGAAAATACAAGATGTGTGGCAATAAATGTGCGAAAATTGAACCGCCACAGCACTAATTGCACTAATTGGTGGTGCACGGGATAAGGATAAGATAGTCTTAAAATATTGTAACACATTTTCATGACGGGATATCACTTTACCAACAAGGTGCAACAGAGTATCGTCGCTTGCAGCAGATTCGGTCGTCACGCACTAGACACAGTCGAGAGAAGTGTATTCAGGAGAGCTCATCCGTAGTGTAGATGTAGCCTTGTCCCTTCAGAATGTACAGTCGCTTTTCTACCGCTTCTTTATCTACACAAAGAAATGGATAGAGTTAAATATTTTGTCTTCTTTTTACACAACGAAAACTTTTTTCCATCGCAAAAGACACTTACAGTTCGAGAGCAGTATTTTGTCCTGCGGATGTTTGGATTTCTGTGCCAACCAGTGAAGCAAAATTTGTGCCGACTGGTACCGAGGGAAACATTCGGCCGGTTTGTTGAACAGTTCGTCCACTGCAGCCATCTGGCACTGTAGTGAAAGATTAAAGGTTATATCAAATCAGTTTTGATCATTTGCGCCACAAAGTATGCAATCTTCAAGCCGAGATGCTGTATAACACCTGCGCAACATCTGTATTGTCACTCTTAGTTAGCAGCTTGGACATAACTCAATTCTTTATTCCGACCGCTCTTTTCTCCTGTTTTTCATACTTCTAACAGATTTTGTTTAGTTAGCTTCTCAGATTCCCCAGATGCTTAACGTTTCACATCAAACCTCACCTCGCACACGCACACACACACTTTGTACTGTAAATATTACGTTCAAGTATCGCGGGGGTGTCGGCCTTATCGATTTAGTTGAAGCAAAAAGCGGCAGAACACAATCTGATAAAAAGCATACACCACCTTCAATATGTCAACGGATGACCGTGACCGTGGTGGTTGTTGTTTTCAACACCCGCCATCAACGTGGTAGGGCTGCCCAGGGCCGGAAGCTTGGAGAGCGCGTTGTTCAGCACGGGCGAGCTGGTTCCCGAACGGCGCAACGGTGAGTGATGGGAACCGGGACTGACGGTCCAACAGCTCGGTGGCGGCGGTGTTTCCGACAGCGACCCACCAGACGTCGATCTCCGACGACCGCAGGAAGGTGGCGTCCCGATGGCGAACTGTACGGCCGGTGGTGAAATCGATCGGATATCACAGTTGCTACCTCGATTTTCCGATCGTTTCATGTTGATGGGTTCCGATCGAGGTATTGAATTGTTCTGCAATAGCGAACTGGCAAAAATCATAACGCACTCCCTCCCGCTGTATCGGATATGCCAGACAACGGGTTTGATGTGCAATTGGCCAGTCGGTTCGACACGAAAGCGTCCGGGGACAACGAAATGATACAGGAGCAAGCGTTTCCGCCCGTCCTGTAGCCCCCTGCGCGCTGCCTTTCGGGACTGCGGCCGATGGTGCTAATGATAAATATTGAAAAAGGTTGCCACCGTCACATATCGGAGGCAATTATGACGTTTTGCTCTGCACTCAAGTAGACAGTCGCTTTCGAGTGGTTGATGGTGAGATAGGACATTTAAAGTCCATATGGTTGTTTCTATATGTGAACCAACAGACACACGCATAGTGCGCGAAAGGGTGATTGAATGGTATTTTAAATCGGGGGTAAAATGTAAGATGCAAAATGTGAGATGTGAGAGTATTAAGAATGAACCATTTAGTGAGAGTATTAAGAATGAACCATTTACGCTCCAGTAAATAATCAGCTTAGTTTGGAGTATAATTTTGTTTCAAGATGTAGAGTAATTCTTAAATTATTGAAGGCTATTTTACTTACATTATTTTCAAATATATAACCATTCTTGCTCATTACCCAAATGTATAACAACTAAATGCTTGCTCAGTTCATCGAAACAATCGCTTCACTCCAACTAAGTGCAAGCATCCTAAATGATATGGCCTTAAATATTAACTAATTGATATGTTACACACACACAAATGACGAAAGAAGGGGTTGCATTTTGTGTTCCTCACACAACACACACCAGGGGGAGCTTGTCATATTTTGCCACAATAGCATAGCATGGCATTCGGATTCTGTAAACATTATTTTCCTCCACCAACACCGGCGGCTCTGACATCTTCTGTTGATAGTAAAATAATGGCTTATGGGCCCGAAATGCGTTCCTATTTTTTCACTTGTTTTATTAAAAAAAACACCACCCACAGCAAACGGGTGAAGCGCGTTGAACTGAAAATCATTTACGGGCGAGTTCAAATGTCGCACATCACTGCTCGGTGCACACGCAAACCGTTTGACTCGTGAAACCTCCCTCGTAATGCGTACAATAGTACGTTAGCTTCCTGCGCCAAGCGGCGTGAGAAGAGGGTTATCGTTCCAAACGTTACGTGCGTTCCCATTCTTCCCAAAACGCATAAAACTCGGATTCCGGTAAGGCAAACTCTTGAAAACGGACCATCATATCACCGGTTTCGTTCGACCCTGAGCCGTTTTCATTCGCACTTCCACGAGGACAAGTTCATCGGTGCCGGCCTGTATTTCGGGGGCATCACATTAAAACTAATTGAAACGATCACCCCAACCCTCATTAGCGAAAACCCGATGTTCAACCTCATTTCTGATGACGGTTGCACGCAAAATGACACCGAGGCTGTCGAGTTCCATAGGGACGCCGATTTCTTGTGCGATTGGGCTCTATGTAGCTATGAAGGCACCAATCGATTCTTAGGGGTTGAACAATCCGAACCGCTACCTACAGGATTTCCGATACGTAGGGGTTGCTCATTGGAACGTGCTTGCCTCTGTAGCTTGATAACGGATATAACAGTTTGACACCTTATTTTATGGAACCATTAGGGTCGTAGCGGTTTCAAGTTTATGTTGAAGTGTGCAAACTGTTCCGATCTACAAACTGGAAGCTAACCAAAGCATCCTCAAAGCTATCCGATAGGGTATACAACAAACTATTGCATATCTCTTTTGGTTAGTATCATATCCGTCCAGATCTATAATCCGGAAGGATGGAAACACTCAATTTTGCATGACAAGAGGATGAACATTTTTCCTAAGCCTTACCGGAACAGGCAAAATTTGTTTGTGTCCAGACATAGGCACATAACAATCACCGAAACGGATTCCGGAAATTGTGGATTCTTTTGCACAGTTTAAAGTTGTCCTTTTTCCATGCGCTCTACCTCATGCAAGTGTTTGATTGCCTTTTCGTGTGTTTTTCTAGCACCCAAAAATCATAAATCGTGTTCAAATCGAAAGACGCCAATAATTCAACATGGAAAGCAATACCAGACGGACTCGGCAGACTTGGTCTGCTGGGTTAGAGACAACTAAATATACGTTGAACGCAAAGATATCCTTTCAGTGACCATGTATGTTCTAATACATCAACAACAATTAACCTTCAAACAAATTTTATAAGTTTCAGAAATTACCATTTTTATATTAATTTCAATCACGTCCAATAGAAACAATATTGAACATTAGAAATAGACAAATGAAGTCTGCAAAGCTAGCTCAAGAACGTTCTACTCAAGGGTTGCAATGACACAGCCAAATCAGGCAAATCCGAAACGAATAAAAACCAGACTCTACAACCTATCCACCCACAAACCAGCTCCGAACATTTTCCGAACTAACAGGAAGACAAACAAACCAATCCCTTACCGATAACGCTATTGTTTTCGTGCGGAACATAGTTTCCATAAACTAACTTGTTTAAGGCGTCAAGGCCAAGGGAAAACACTTGGCCGATAATGGCACGGGGACACCGAAAATAAAGACTCTTCCCCGACACAACTCCATATCGTGCCGGTCATATCCGTATCCTGTCTGTCCTGCTCAAAGTTTCGGCCCGCCAGTGTTCAAACCGACCGGGAAGGCATAATAGATGCGCGTTCCCAAACGCCGGAACGATATTTCTTGTGCAAATTGATTTTCGCCCTATCGATCAGCACAGCTAGAAGTGAGCTCTGGGTTCTGGGAGACGATGGATTTCGGATGCGATGTTTTATGCAATAGGGAAACACACTACACTAACACCAAACTAACTAAATTTTGCCCGTTTCACACCCTGTTTTCCGCACTCGGATGCAGCTGAATTCGAGGGCGGATAAAAAATAGGCGCATATATAAGTCTGTACACTCTGTGCTGGCGCTGTTACCGTGCGCCTGATAAATCGGAACACAAATCGGAGGAGGGCTATCGCGACGATATGGCCAATATGACTGTAGCTGTATCGATAGTGGGAACAGGGGAACCATAAAAAAAAACATCCCGGCAGCAAACACTCACACAATTTTTCTTTCACGCTTCGGGAAAAGCCGGCTTCCTGCGCGTTTTGGGGGTGAAGTGGACAAACACACAGCACATACACGATAACGAACACGAGCAAAAGCATGCCAATTCCTCCTCCCAAACAGCGTTCCTCCATCGAAATCCAGCAGGGAAGACGGTGGAGGAAAACACTATTCAGCTCGCGCACACCAACACGATACAAGCGAACGGTGTGGTAGCATAAACCACTCTCTACTACTGCGAAGCACGACATACCGCGTCCAACCCCATGCCGCTACGACTATGACACGATGGAGTGGCGGCTTCGGCGGTTCACCCACCCGGGGGCACCGTAGCACTTTATCGGCAAGCGTCACTTGCGTGGTGACCGTGCACGAAGCAACATCACCGTCGGTTCTGGTCCTTGGCGGACGGAAGACCGCCCGTTGGACGGACGAAATTTTGAGATAGCGCATACAGTGAGGCAAAGGCTGTATTCTATTGTCCTAAAAGAGCGAAAACGCAACACGGGTGCGAGTTCCGTTTCTAAAACGATTACTTATTTAACGTTTTCCAGAAGCCCAGCGAATGTAGTCCCGCATGTGAAAAGTGTTTTTGATAGTGACTGTGATTCCGTGTTTTTGTTTCATGTATGAGAGCAAATGCTTTTACAGCTCTGGTTGAGGGGGGCCACAGTGTAAACGAACGACTAGTTTGGGTGTTTAGCTCGTCAGTGTACGTAAAACCGCTTGTCAGTTCTAAGCAGCACGATAAACGAAGAACCACCACGTCGTGAGAGTTATTGGAGAGCAGCTCGCCCTTAAGAAGTGGAAAGAAATTAGAACGTGCTTATACTCCTGGACCACACACGAGACACGGCGCTAAACACAATGAGGCGGAGATTGATCTGGGATTATTTGGTCCCGGTGGTGCTGCTGACGGTCCTGCTGTGGACGAGGTAAGAATCTAAGATCTTCCCGGTGCCTGCCTGTAAGGAGGCTCCTCTACCGTAGCCTCCGCGTGTGGTGTGATGTACCGCATTCGAACGGGGCCAGGAAATCAGGACGTAATCAACGCCAATCACCAGAGCAAAGCACACAGCAGCAGCAGCAGCAAAAACGCAACAATAATGTCGACACACCGTAATCATTATGATTCCATTCTCTCTCCCTCTCCCTCTCTCTTTCTCTACTCAAACTCCATACGCACACAGATACTTCGAAACCGCGGCATGTCCGCAATCTAGAGCATACTTAGGCCGGCAGGAACGGAACTCGTGTGCGAGTGTGCAACGCGCCCAATCAGGCGGCGATATCAAGTGTATGAACTTTAATCTTGTTTTGAAGCGATGATATTTGTTCGTAATGAAACGTTTCCCACCATGCCACGGTGAACGAATGCGCAGCAAAACGGCCTGGGTAAGAAGAGGCACGGTCGCACACATATGGTGTCCATCAGTTCCCACTGGAGAACGACGCGACTACTTGAGAGTAGATGATGTCTGTGAGGCACGAAAAAAGAATGCCGTGAAACTTCTTTTGCAGACGACCGTGTGCCGTAAAACAAACCAGGGCAGACTTTTCTGACGATAGCCGAAGAGAAATGATAAGGTTAGCAGCAGGAACGCAGTAGAGAACTGAAGTGGATTTGGTCTGAGATTTATACTCTGAATTTTTACTTCTTACACATATCATGATTGATGTCCTCAGATGGAGTATATAAATCACGAGTGTTGCGTAACGATTTCTTGTTTCGTTTGAGATGTTTGACATATAAAAAGAACGCTCGCTTCATTTCTTCGTAATGGGATTGAAGCAGCAAAACAATGAAGAAAAAAGATCAAAGTATGAACTATACGCTCCAGGGAAACACAACGTTGCCGAAAAGACGATATACCAAGTAGCAATTAAAATTAAACTGCCGTAACACACACACACACACACTCCCACATTACAAAACATTAAACCAAAGCCCTGGCACGTGGCTGGCACACGCTGGCCCATAGCACACATGTGACCAACACTTTCCATCTAACCAGCGCACCGAAAAAAAGTACAATCCAGCTGTTATGTCTCCTCTTCTTCGGGCGATAGCAGCAGTCGCGTCGCGCCATCCAAAGTTCAAAGATCGAATGGACACCGTGTTTCGGCTTTTCTACTTTCGACTGGCACGAAATCTAAAAACACAACACGCGGCGACTGCTCCAGGCCGCCTTCATTAGCGCAGTTTGTGGTGCACACGCGGTACTTGCTTCTTTCGCTTGACTTAAATACCCGACCTGAACCTGACTCAACGTTCTGACTTTGGGCTCCTCGGATGATAGAGGTAGAGTTCGTTAACCTCCTTTACTCTCTCTTCCGTGCGTGGCCCGAATTACGTCTGTCCAGTCTGAACTATTTATACGAACTCCGCACACAACCCAACCCCGGATCATTAGCCTCGCTACTCGGTGCACGATGAGAGCAGCAGCAGCAGGTTCATTTGGTTATGATTAATTAGCGGCTTTTGGGTGACTATTGAAACCACCCGAAAGTGCGGCTAATGGCGGTGTGTACGTGAGATCGTTCAAAAGTTGCCAACCCCTCTCAATCCTAATCCAGCAGCAAATCATACGCACATGCTACGACAGCGAGAGTCGCGATAAAGGCTGAGAAAACTGTGTCCAGCAACTTTCATTGCTGCGCTCATTTCATTATTGCAGCTGAGTTGCACTCGCACGGTGGTGACGCAGTTGCTAACAGCAGCGCAGAAGCGGGTTTTGCAATACCTTTTTTCATCTTATTTTATGCTATTCCCTTCAAATGCGTAATCCCCCAAACGGCGCATGCCTACGCCTTTTACTGCGCGCGAGCAACCAGACCTGGTCTCTTTGGTGTGGTGCCACCCTCGGAGACCGGGAATGGTGGCACGATCTGTAACCGCAAACACACGCTGCTACCGGTGAGGACTGCAGCACGTTGCAGCCGAGTATGTCGTCTGCAAAGAAAGCAAAAGATTTGTGTCTCTATCGTGGCAGCGGCGGGGTGCGCTGTAATGAGTAAGCGATGATCACCGGTGGTCAGTAGCAGTTGGAGAGAGCCGAGTGAGGGATGGGGGCGAGTACGGCGAACGGATAAACCGGTCTCGGGAACTTGCGCTGTTTTTACATCACACGTCAAACACGTGACCAGGCATGTAATGCCGGTACTAAACGCCGGCCCGTCCTCTTAGTACTAATTGTACCTTTTCCCGGTGCCTTGGACTTGTAATAGCTTGTAAGATTTCGGAAGAACTTTGGAGGAACTTCAACATCCGCGCGCGAACACACACACACACTCCCACATTACAAAACATTAAACCAAAGCCCTGGCACGTGGCTGGCACACGCTGGCCCATAGCACACATGTGACAAACACTTTCCATCTAACCAGCGCACCGAAAAAAAGTACAATCCAGCTGTTATGTCTCCTCTTCTTCGGGCGATAGCAGCAGTCGCGTCGCGCCATCCAAAGTTCAAAGATCGAATGGACACCGTGTTTCGGCTTTTCTACTTTCGACTGGCACGAAATCTAAAAACACAACACGCGGCGACTGCTCCAGGCCGCCTTCATTAGCGCAGTTTGTGGTGCACACGCGGTACTTGCTTCTTTCGCTTGACTTAAAAGTGTGTGTGTGTGTTACGGCAGTTTAATTTTAATTGCTACTTGGTATATCGTCTTTTCGGCAACGTTGTGTTTCCCTGGAGCGTATAGTTCATACTTTGATCTTTTTTCTTCATTGTTTTGCTGCTTCAATCCCATTACGAAGAAATGAAGCGAGCGTTCTTTTTATATGTCAAACATCTCAAACGAAACAAGAAATCGTTACGCAACACTCGTGATTTATATACTCCATCTGAGGACATCAATCATGATATGTGTAAGAAGTAAAAATTCAGAGTATAAATCTCAGACCAAATCCACTTCAGTTCTCTACTGCGTTCCTGCTGCTAACCTTATCATTTCTCTTCGGCTATCGTCAGAAAAGTCTGCCCTGGTTTGTTTTACGGCACACGGTCGTCTGCAAAAGAAGTTTCACGGCATTCTTTTTTCGTGCCTCACAGACATCATCTACTCTCAAGTAGTCGCGTCGTTCTCCAGTGGGAACTGATGGACACCATATGTGTGCGACCGTGCCTCTTCTTACCCAGGCCGTTTTGCTGCGCATTCGTTCACCGTGGCATGGTGGGAAACGTTTCATTACGAACAAATATCATCGCTTCAAAACAAGATTAAAGTTCATACACTTGATATCGCCGCCTGATTGGGCGCGTTGCACACTCGCACACGAGTTCCGTTCCTGCCGGCCTAAGTATGCTCTAGATTGCGGACATGCCGCGGTTTCGAAGTATCTGTGTGCGTATGGAGTTTGAGTAGAGAAAGAGAGAGGGAGAGGGAGAGAGAATGGAATCATAATGATTACGGTGTGTCGACATTATTGTTGCGTTTTTGCTGCTGCTGCTGCTGTGTGCTTTGCTCTGGTGATTGGCGTTGATTACGTCCTGATTTCCTGGCCCCGTTCGAATGCGGTACATCACACCACACGCGGAGGCTACGGTAGAGGAGCCTCCTTACAGGCAGGCACCGGGAAGATCTTAGATTCTTACCTCGTCCACAGCAGGACCGTCAGCAGCACCACCGGGACCAAATAATCCCAGATCAATCTCCGCCTCATTGTGTTTAGCGCCGTGTCTCGTGTGTGGTCCAGGAGTATAAGCACGTTCTAATTTCTTTCCACTTCTTAAGGGCGAGCTGCTCTCCAATAACTCTCACGACGTGGTGGTTCTTCGTTTATCGTGCTGCTTAGAACTGACAAGCGGTTTTACGTACACTGACGAGCTAAACACCCAAACTAGTCGTTCGTTTACACTGTGGCCCCCCTCAACCAGAGCTGTAAAAGCATTTGCTCTCATACATGAAACAAAAACACGGAATCACAGTCACTATCAAAAACACTTTTCACATGCGGGACTACATTCGCTGGGCTTCTGGAAAACGTTAAATAAGTAATCGTTTTAGAAACGGAACTCGCACCCGTGTTGCGTTTTCGCTCTTTTAGGACAATAGAATACAGCCTTTGCCTCACTGTATGCGCTATCTCAAAATTTCGTCCGTCCAACGGGCGGTCTTCCGTCCGCCAAGGACCAGAACCGACGGTGATGTTGCTTCGTGCACGGTCACCACGCAAGTGACGCTTGCCGATAAAGTGCTACGGTGCCCCCGGGTGGGTGAACCGCCGAAGCCGCCACTCCATCGTGTCATAGTCGTAGCGGCATGGGGTTGGACGCGGTATGTCGTGCTTCGCAGTAGTAGAGAGTGGTTTATGCTACCACACCGTTCGCTTGTATCGTGTTGGTGTGCGCGAGCTGAATAGTGTTTTCCTCCACCGTCTTCCCTGCTGGATTTCGATGGAGGAACGCTGTTTGGGAGGAGGAATTGGCATGCTTTTGCTCGTGTTCGTTATCGTGTATGTGCTGTGTGTTTGTCCACTTCACCCCCAAAACGCGCAGGAAGCCGGCTTTTCCCGAAGCGTGAAAGAAAAATTGTGTGAGTGTTTGCTGCCGGGATGTTTTTTTTTTTAATATTTTGTTTGCAAGGTAGCACGCCAACGCCGTCTCACCTATCCCGACCGGGGTGGTGAGTCCTTGACGCCGGAGGTGTGTGCCTCGTGCCTTGTGATGCAAAGTTTCTTCGTGCATTGTCAACGGCAAACTAAAACCGATTTGTTATTGCGCGACTCCACCGATACATATACCGCCTGACGGAGCTACCGGAAGAAACGTTTACCAACCTAGACGGACTAACACGGCTCGATCTCTTCGGCAATCAGTTCGATGAGGTAGGGAATTGAATCAATCGACGAGTAGCACAGGGAAGAGATGTAATTCTTCTTTTTTTCTGCAGGATATGAGCGTTGAAACGTTTGCGTCCCTGAAGAATCTGATGCATTTGCGAATGCCTCCGCTATCCGAGAGCACGGTTCGCGAGCTGTGCGAGAAGGTCATGCGGATCGATGTGGTCGATATGACGACGCACAACATCAGCTGCTTCTATCTCGCGTCGGAGACCTCATTCGAGGAAAGCATCATAGTAGACGCACCGAAAACACCGGAACCTTCGTATTAAGAAATGGCAAACCGGTCATAGTAATGACAAGAGGGATAGCGGGAAAGTTCTTTCTTCTCGCTTGTTATATCCTTGTTCTATCATTCCTCAGAAGTCTCAGGATTCAGTGGATCGAAACATTTCTAAAAATATTCAGCAATACAAAGAGTTTTGTAAGACATAAAATAAATAGTTCCGAGAAAGGATACCTTTGCAATAGGTTGAACAAAACTGAAATCTAATCAATTGTAGTTCTTCGTCTCCGCCGTCTGGTCATACGACTAGACTTATGCTTGCCAAATTTATCAACAGACCCAACTGACATTGAACGTAACCAAATTCGAAATTTTTGGATTGACCATCTGGCCCTATTTATACCAATAAGCAGATAATTAAGAATTACATATAAAAACACTATAAAAAAAACCTAACAGAAAACAAAACATACAGCCGAAAAATATAACGATAATGTATCAAACAAGCAAGTTCGAGATATGACTAGAACACAGCGAGGATATGCAAGCAATAAAAATGGCCTTCAGGTTGCATTTGGTGGATGCATTGTCAATACGGCAAAAAGGATCCGCTATGTTCCCCTTAAATATGCAAACAATACATAATTTGGCTAATTTTCCTATGTTTCGCTTTGTTATTTGGCAAATTAGAAACTCGGTTCGATTGATTATTTGGTGTTTCTTTACAACAGAAGAGTTATTTGACGCTTTTGTTATTGTTGTTATGAGTCTATACTAACTCACTTTAACATCACTATTATCATAAAATGCAGATTTTAACTCCCTGCACGACTCTTTTCGACAACTCCCGATATGAATGACTCCTCTTCTCGGCAACTTTTAAGTTTCACGTTTTGATTCTTGTTGGGAGTCGCATCTTTTCATCCATTTTTTGGGTGTTGACTCCTATCGACTGGAGTTTCAAAAGCAAGGTGAGAAGAGTAGATGCCACTGCTCGAAGGGAGTGGAAAAGCACAGCGCAAGCTGGGAGTCAATCATTTTCATATTCTCAAAAACACGCTACAAATACTCGTTACACTCCACACAAAAGTACTGAAGGTTGTTCTAGATACTACTCTAGTTCCTCAAAATTCGCAAAAAAGGTAATTCCTTTTTCAACTTAAGCAAACCACATCTTCGTCTTCTAAATATAAATACAACACCATATACGGATATACTGGTGCATACGATTTACGAAGAGAGTGAACTTCAGTACATTTCGAATATTTATTTATGCTTATGCAACCATTCTTGGCCTGGATGGATTGTCGTGCATATTTGGTAAAACACATCATTTTTCTTCACAAAATTAGCGAAGCTCGTCGTATAACCGAATTTCAAGTCTGACCTCGCGGCAAGCACATTTCACATTCGTGTGGAAAATGGTTGCTTTTTTAGTTTGCTTGCGTGACACGAATTGCTAACGAAGCCAATAAAGTTTTTCGCCCCCCTCATTTTGATGGGATACCTTCGCAGGCACCCACCCTAACGGTGTCAAGCCAAACGAATGTTGAAGAACCAGTTATGGATTTGGTTACGCTCGTACTTCATTTACATACACCAATTCGTATGGCCTCGCCCGTTTCGGCATTTAAATCGGGACGTTTGAAGAAATTATCGCAAAAATCTGTAAACATTACGAGAAGCACCATCAATTGTTTCATGCTTTCAAGGCAAAACATAACACGGAAGAGAAATCTACTAATAACATTGGAGGGGGGTAGAAAATTTTTGCATACGCATCTGTACTACATCGATTATTGTGGACAAGATTCTTCATCTTTTACTTAACTGGTTAAACAAGCCTGTCATTTTGGATTTGCTTGACATGAGGTTAGCTTTTGCCTATTTGATTACAACATGGTTCAGTGCGATAATCCATACGCCCTTGCGCCCTTGACTACAATCAGTTCAATATTCTAATTTCACAATCCATCCGACATTCGTATTAAGAAATGGCAAACCGGTCATAGCAATGACAAGAGGGATAGCGGGAAAGTTCCTTCTTCTCGCTTGTTATATCCTTGTTCTATCATTCCTCAGAAGTCTCAGGATTCAGTGGATCGAAACATTTCTAAAAATATATCATCCATTTTTTGGGTGTTGACTCCTATCGACTGGAGTTTCAAAAGCAAGGTGAGAAGAGTAGATGCCACTGCTCGAAGGAAGTGGAAAAGCACAGCCCAAGCTGGGAGTCAATCATTTTCATATTCTCAAAAACACGCTACAAATACTCGTTACAATTCACACAAAAGTACTGAAGGTTGTTCTAGATACTACTCTAGTTCCACAAAATTCGCAAAAAAAGGTAATTCCTTTTTCAACTTAAGCAAACCACATCTTCGTCTTCTAAATATAAATCCAACACCATATACGGATATACTGGTGCATACGATTTACGAAGAGAGTGAACTTCAGTACATTTCGAATATTTATTTATGCTTATGCAACCATTCTTGGCCTGGATGGATTGTCGTGCATATTTGGTAAAACACATCATTTTTCTTCACAAAATTAGCGAAGCTCGTCGTATAACCGAATTTCAAGTCTGACCTCGCGGCAAGCACATTTCACATTCGTGTGGAAAATGGTTGCTTTTTTAGTTTGCTTGCGTGACACGAATTGCTAACGAAGCCAATAAAGTTTTTCGCCCCCCTCATTTTGATGGGATACCTTCGCAGGCACCCACCCTAACGGTGTCAAGCCAAACGAATGTTGAAGAACCAGTTATGGATTTGGTTACGCTCGTACTTCATTTACATACACCAATTCGTATGGCCTCGCCCGTTTCGGCATTTAAATCGGGACGTTTGAAGAAATTATCGCAAAAATCTGTAAACATTACGAGAAGCACCATCAATTGTTTCATGCTTTCAAGGCAAAACATAACACGGAAGAGAAATCTACTAATAACATTGGAGGGGGGTAGAAAATTTTTGCATACGCATCTGTACTACATCCGTCCCTGCATGGACGCACGCAGCAGGGGCATAAGAAGCGCATGAATTCGTTGGCTCATTGTAGGCACCTGCGCAAAAAAACCCTCACCGCACACTACCGGTTGCCATTGGTGGTGAGAAGGACCGCGTGCAATTTCTGCAATTAACTCGCCGTTGTAAAACAGGAAACGAGTAACAAGGCGAGTGGGGCAGGCATGTACCAGAACAGAACCAGTGTGTATCGACGTTTACTACACAACGTGAGTGGCGCATGTGCTCCAGATGGCGCTAAACTGCAGGCTTAGCAACTAAATTTGCGCAGCTGATATACATTTGAAGCATTAGCTGTAATTGACAACTGATGGATAGTAAAGATTATAAAGCTTTTTTATATAGTTTACTCTATTTAAATTGCATTTTATAAAATTAACCCTATTTAAGGCAGCCAGCTACACGTTGTAGGAATCAAAACGATGCTAAACTTAGAATATGTTTCAACATATTTCGATGTTTAGGAAGGCATTTTTTTTCGTATTCCATCTGAGTTGAATTCTTGGAATGAACATTATTCTATCTTGGAAATTCGTACTACCCATTTCTACAAACT
>KZ069890.1:77971-100216 GCA_002091845.1 Anopheles cracens
ACACCTGAAAATCGTGTGTGGCAGTGATTCCGCTTGAATGAAAGAAATGTGAGGTGTGTGTCAGTTTGGGGGGCGAGACGGAGGCTATGAGCGTATGTATTGCGCCTTGCGATTGTGCTCCTTTTTATTTTAATCACTAGTTAAAAGAAAATCATTATGTTTTGCCCACCGCGGCGGCGATCGAACCCGATCGGTCGACAGTTCTGTTATGTTGTTGCTCTTGGTGTGCAAGTGTTTGGGTGCACGTTTGGTTTGCGCGATCGTAAAGAATAATGTTACCTTTTTCGCACAGAATGCCTTCCATCAACCGTTCCGATCGTTTGCTTTTAAATGGCTCAAGCCATTTGTGTGAGTATGTGTGTGAGGTGTTGTATCACGTTTCAATATCTGTTTTGCTTGATTTTTGCTCAATCACAGCCAACTTCTGGGCAGTTGAGGCATTCATTTTATAAACCGCCTGTTATTTTTCTAATGACTTTTCTAGTTCACTACGTAAAGCTCATCTCATTATATTGCTCGATGATCGTGCGATGGGTTTTTTAATCTTTCGTATTACTTATTAGAACAACCTACAAAGGATTTACGAATAAATGCAACTCCGAACGTATTTACTTTATTACAAACTTTACATGAAAAACTAGAAATCCTTCCATTGAGAAAAATCTTTAGGCACTTTCATCGAAAATATCTGTGCAGGTTGAAAGGTTTGATAAATCGTTTGTCTTTAAATGTAATGTTAGTACATATGCGTGATTGTATTATTTTTCACGTATTAGTATTAAATTACACTGTATTAAAAAATATTTGCATTTCTCCACATGTTCTATGAATTTCCTAAAAATCAATAAGTACTGAACTTCTTTAACAACGAAAAGGCATTTGTGGGGAACTGGTGTTTATTATCAAACAGTTTCTGATCGCATGATCGATCAGGAAGGAACAAGCATATTAATCCAAGGAAAGTGACTAGTATCATATTCAGTTCTTTTTGGCTAAATATGCATTATAAGTGAAGCTTTTAAATGCCTATGCACCCTATTAAGCGCATTATCGGGCTCATAATAAGCTCGGAACGTATTTCATTCACATGGACGTATGAATCCTGATATAACTAGTTGATAATATTGATGGATTCTAGTCTAGGATAAATTCAATTCGTTTCAGCATTGAAGAACAATATTCTGTTCTTTAACATTCAGACTAATACATAACTACTTGTGATAGACTATAAACATCTACAATCATTGGGTTTTCAACCTACCACAGCAGCTCATAGCTATGTTTTTTTTTGCATTCCAAGCGATTAAAAAATCTCCTCATAGAAGTAGCGATGTGTGTGAGTCGTTTTTTTATCTCAATCACGCAGCGACGACAACGTCGACGATGCATTCGTGAGACCAACAGCGGCGGGAGACAGAGAGAAAAGAGACAGAGCGAGAGAAGGAGAGCGGATAGCACGTTCGTGTCGTTGTCGTCGTCTTCGTGACGTTGGCCACCCTGTTTGTGGGTCCAACCGGTTTCTCCTGCAGTTTGGGGTGGGGCACGTAGGCGAAGCGGGTGACGACGCGAACGAACATAACACAAATAAAAGTAGAGAGAAAAAAAAACATAATAAAAATAAAATAAATCTACACAGCAATTGGAGGAGGGTGGGAAAAGGAAGGAGGAGAAAGGAGGAGGAACTGGGCAACCCCGAGATGGTTGGAAAAATTGCAACTTTAGCACATCGTTCAAGCGCATTTTGCGTGTGGCTTTTTGTGGAGAGTCTCGATCTCGAGCGATACGATACACAAGCGCAGACACACACACACACACGCACACCGTGCCGTGGGCAGAGAAAGGGGAGTCATTGCGGGAGAAAGTGCGTGTGCGAAAACGGGGTGGGGTGTGGCGCACGAGGAGAAGCTGGAAGTTGTTCCCGTGCCGTTCCGTCCGTGCCATCGTGAGGACGTGTCGGCGAGAGCAGCCATTCTCCTCACGCACACACAGATGCACCCCGTCGAATGGCCAAACGTGATCGGTGTCATCCTGTTTCGCGAGTTTGCCACCAGCCAACCGAAGACAGGCCCGGCTGTGGCCGAGTTGGCCGAGTTGAAAACAACCCCCACAGGGCCACCGTGAAAGTGTCGGTATTCCATCTTCACATTTACACGCGGGGCCCTATCGCTATCGTCGGAGTTTCCTCCGTGTGCGATAATATCGAAATCGCGCCGCGCGGCGCCGCGGTACTGATTACTTTCTTTTGCGTCGGGTGTTTACGCTCAATCCGCTCGGGAAGTGATCGTGAATCGATGGAATTGTCTAATGGCATGTCGGACTCCGCGTGATATAACCGATTTATGCTTTCTGCGTCGAACGGCGAGTCTTGAATATTATTTAATACGTGTGTGAAAGCAGCAGGCGGCGGCGGGCAGAAGCGTTGAAATCCCAACGAACCAACCGAACCTGACTCGTTCCCACTGCCTCCAGCAGCGGATCCACCCGTGTGGGCATGCAAACACGCGGTGCAATCTCGTTTCCCGCCGCAGCGGTGCTCCGTTTCGCGAAACCCTAGGACAGAATCTGGGCCGGTTTTGTGACGCGTGTGAGGCGCAACGGGGTCTAATGACGCGCTTTGGATCTTGAAGCCAGTGGGATTGTAATAATTATATTTTTATTAAATAAGGAACCTAAAATATGATTCAAATTTGCAGAAACATCAGTCCGCTCACTGTTTGAACAGTGCAGTTATAATCGAATTGAAAATCGACCAATTGATCATGTTTTTAATTTGTACTCAAAACAATTGCGTCATTTATTTCACTGGTTTTTCCTTCACCTGTTTCTAATTGTAATAGCAATTGTTTGTCTCTTGTAGTAGTTATAATTATTATGATTTCGACATTTTGAATCCTAAAGAAATTAGTGCTTGTTGCGAATAATAAACATAAACGCCGAACTAATCATCAGTTTGGAGATCTTCAACAGCGGCGGGAGACAGAGAGAAAAGAGACAGAGCGAGAGAAAGAGAGCGGATAGCACGTTCGTGTCGTTGTCGTCGTCTTCGTGACGTTGGCCAGCCTGTTTGTGGGTCCAACCGGTTTCTCCTGCAGTTTGGGGTGGGGCACGTAGGCGAAGCGGGTGACGACGACGCGAACGAACATAACACAAATAAAAGTAGAGAGAGAAAAAAACACAATAAAAATAAAATAAATCTACACAGCAATTGGAGGAGGGTGGGAAAAGGAAGGAGGAGAAAGGAGGAGGAACTGGGCAACCCCGAGATGGTTGGAAAAATTGCAACTTTAGCACATCGTTCAAGCGCATTTTGCGTGTGGCTTTTTGTGGAGAGTCTCGATCTCGAGCGAGGAGGAGGAACTGGGCAACCCCGAGATGGTTGGAAAAATTGCAACTTTAGCACATCGTTCAAGCGCATTTTGCGTGTGGCTTTTTGTGGAGAGTCTCGATCTCGAGCGATACGATACACAAGCGCAGACACACACACACACACGCACACCGTGCCGTGGGCAGAGAAAGGGGAGTCATTGCGGGAGAAAGTGCGTGTGCGAAAACGGGGTGGGGTGTGGCGCACGAGGAGAAGCTGGAAGTTGTTCCCGTGCCGTTCCGTCCGTGCCATCGTGAGGACGTGTCGGCGAGAGCAGCCATTCTCCTCACGCACACACAGATGCACCCCGTCGAATGGCCAAACGTGATCGGTGTCATCCTGTTTCGCGAGTTTGCCACCAGCCAACCGAAGACAGGCCCGGCTGTGGCCGAGTTGGCCGAGTTGAAAACAACCCCCACAGGGCCACCGTGAAAGTGTCGGTATTCCATCTTCACATTTACACGCGGGGCCCTATCGCTATCGTCGGAGTTTCCTCCGTGTGCGATAATATCGAAATCGCGCCGCGCGGCGCCGCGGTACTGATTACTTTCTTTTGCGTCGGGTGTTTACGCTCAATCCGCTCGGGAAGTGATCGTGAATCGATGGAATTGTCTAATGGCATGTCGGACTCCGCGTGATATAACCGATTTATGCTTTCTGCGTCGAACGGCGAGTCTTGAATATTATTTAATACGTGTGTGAAAGCAGCAGGCGGCGGCGGGCAGAAGCGTTGAAATCCCAACGAACCAACCGAACCTGACCCGTTTCCACTGCCTCCAGCAGCGGATCCACCCGTGTGGGCATGCAAACACGCGGTGCAATCTCGTTTCCCGCCGCAGCGGTGCTCCGTTTCGCGAAACCCTAGGACAGAATCTGGGCCGGTTTTGTGACGCGTGTGAGGCGCAACGGGGTCTAATGACGCGCTTTGGATCTTGAAGCCAGTGGGATTGTAATAATTATATTTTTATTAAATAAGGAACCTAAAATATGATTCAAATTTGCAGAAACATCAGTCCGCTCACTGTTTGAACAGTGCAGTTATAATCGAATTGAAAATCGACCAATTGATCATGTTTTTAATTTGTACTCAAAACAATTGCGTCATTTATTTCACTGGTTTTTCCTTCACCTGTTTCTAATTGTAATAGCAATTGTTTGTCTCTTGTAGTAGTTATAATTATTATGATTTCGACATTTTGAATCCTAAAGAAATTAGTGCTTGTTGCGAATAATAAACATAAACGCCGAACTAATCATCAGTTTGGAGATCTTCCAACCGTCTACACTTCTGCTATGATCCATTACAGTTATGTGCTAGATGTGTTCACTTAAACTGATTCGCTTCTGGTCTTTATCAAATCCGTCGTTGTTGCTTTGACTACGACTATTCACGAAGACTGGCCTTAATCAAGATCGTGTAAAGAAAAGCACGAAAACAGGCAAGTTTACGATCCTTTAAATATCTTCTTATCATTGGTTGGACTAGCTACGACTTTGTATGACTTCTCCCCTTAGTTTATTACAAATAAAGAAAGCATTCAATTTAATATTTATTAATACCTACACAAATCCCACGATCAGTCGGAAACCGCCTTATCCCGACATTCCCTTATCTCCATCGGCTGTGGTCGTCGTTTTTTTTTCAAGTGGCTACAAGAGTCTTAAAAGGTTTCTTATCGGGCGCAAAGTTTATCGGCCGCGAGACAGCTGTCAAAAAGCGTAATGATTATGTTAACAGCCACCGCTACCATTCTCGTGTAGCGCTATCGATTACCTCGAAGCTGATTGATTGCGAATGCTAACTTCGTAGGGCTGCGGCGATCGGGTGTTCGGCTGCATTGAACCTGTTTGGTCTGACGACACGCGAAGGGGGCTATAATTACCCTGGATGCATGAAAATCTGATCGCCGGCCTATTCGCTTCATAATTATTTTAAGCCTGTGTTCTGCTGGCTCGATGATGTTCTGCTAGCTTAGTTCGCAACAGTGTTAACGGTTGGTTCGAAGGCTGGTTCGCAAGACAACCGGGTGCCGAGCTACGTTGATAGCAGAAGAAAATAAGCATCCCTCGAAGTGAAATTTGAGTGTCTGCAGAGAGAAATGAAGAAATGAGTAGCGAGTGTCAAAGCGTACGATCCTTCGCATCGGACGTAACCACGAGAATAGGCGAATACGCCTAAGGATCTTGGTAAAATGTCATGAGAAGAACGAACGTTTCGACGTCAACGATCACCAAACCCGGCTACGATTTACCTGAAGCAAAACGTGATGTTCGCAAAACGTGAATGGATGAAATCATGTCTGCTCTGCACCGAGTGTTTAGTAGCAAACGTGATGCATAAAGAAGTTGCCACAGTTGCTGAGATGGGACTGGTAGCAGACTTAAGAACTCTTTCAGTGTGGCTACGCGACAAAGCAGAAACAGCAGAAAGAGTCATACAGTCGTCTAGTTCTGAAGAAGACGACAACCAGGAGACAGCTTATCAAGATGCCACCGTTTTCATGATCTGAGTGTATCGGCGCGAGGCGTGATTTGGCTCAGGAAAGCCGGTAGTGGGTTTTGTAAGGACACGAAGAGATGCGGATACAACGGATGCTCCCAAACACATCATCCGTTACTATATGAAGAACGAGAAGCCGTATGCCCAAGCAATGGTATACATCACGTAATTTCGTCGTCCGCGAATAGTAACATTATTCCACATTGCACCAGTGGTGGGTACTACGAGGGCCCGCAGGAAGTGTAATGATGCATCGGATGTTACACTGCTCGATGAACAATTAGCAGTTCGATTGGGTTTAGACGAACCAATTGGGTGGAGACGTAGAAGCAGGAAGCAAAAATTGCAGTCAAAACCGATTCCTTATAATACCTCGCTCCGTGTGGAGGACCTTTAAGATAACAAAGGAACCAGTTGTTTGGTATCTGCTAAGTGAAGCATCTCATCTTTAAACAATCCATGTCTCGGTCACTCCCGTTTGTGGTGTTTGTGGTGGTTATTACAATAAACCATACACGAGGCCAAAACTTCTGTGAATCCTCGGTGCAATCCTGTGCCACGCGAATCGAGGACCCTGTTTTTCGCTCTCCTACCTTCCTCTTCGGCTACCTTCCTGGTTCCGGCAGAACCCTTCTATTCACCTGATTCGATTGCTTGCTTGGTTTAACCATCCTTCTCCACGACTCATCTAAAAGGCCTATTCGCTTCATAATTATTTTAAGCCTGCTAATCAGACATTCATACCATTCTATCCATGTGGACGGACACACATGCGGGGCAAATAATCCTCATGAGCACTTTTCATCCAAAAAATGCGTCAAGAGAGTTTTGCCAGATTTGAACAGAGTCTATGCCCATCGCGACCAAAGGGGCAAGGCGATCGCGGTCCATGCGTGTGTGGTGTATGCGCCGCTGTATTCCGCGGTGCGTTACCTCCTTCCTGGTGTTGAGAGTGTAGTTGTTGGCGCGCGAGAAGAGTGTGTGAGAAAGAATTAAAGGCTACCTGTGCTTGCCTTTCGCATATCCGTGTTGAATGAAAATGCATTTTCGGGGATAGTGTTGTTTACGAGCAGCGTTAGCAGTGCGTGTGTGCCTTTTTGTGAAATGCCACTACAGCCGTAGCCTACTGTGCGATATATGGGGATGGGTGTGCTGTTTTGTGTGGTGATCGAGCGTAGACTACCTCCACGCAGCGTGCCTGAAACTGATGAAGATCGACCACCCGTGTACCATCACGCTGCACATTTCCCTCCTGAAGCTGTCGCAGAAACAACTTCCGAATAAAGGCGAATCGCAGTCACGGAAGAACCAATCTAAATTTGAACACCATCCCAAAATTTTAGCAAAGGTGAGTTTGGAAAAAACGGTTGCTCAAAGCCCACTATACATTTTGCGACCCTTTCTCTGTGTTGTCCGCACCTCGCGGGGTGTTGTTGTTTGCGTTGCATCCAATCCCGTTTATTCCGGTTTCCAACCACGACGCAACAACAACCTTTCCACCTTTCGACGCGTTTCAGTCCCACCGAAAGCGGGGACCATAAACAAAAAAGAAACAAACGGCTGCCCAAAACGGCCCAAACCGAGAGCACAGCGAAACAAAATAACAAAGCAATCTCTCCTGCAGCGCCTTAGCTTAGCTTAGGAGGCTGGAAAGTAACACCGCCCGATGTGGGGAAACCGAACCAAAGTCCGTGTGTGTGTGGTGTGGGACGGCGGGTGGGAAACGAAGCCCGTCCGGCGCGCCTGGTCAAAGACGCCCAAGAGAACGAAATCCAGGTGAAGAAGAAAGCGAAAAACATCAGAAAACCTGTTTGGCGCTCTGTACCACCACCAAGTGCAAGTGTATGTGTTGTGTGTATGTGGTGTGGCTGTGGCGAAGAACATGAGCTACACGGAAACATCCCTTCCACCCCCTTCATACATATACACACACACACATCGCGAGTTTGCCACCAGCCAACCGAAGACAGGCCCGGCTGTGGCCGAGTTGGCCGAGTTGAAAACAACCCCCACAGGGCCCATAGAAGTAGCGATGTGTGTGAGTCGTTTTTTTATCTCAAATCGCTATTTCATTAGACCATATGAACGAACGAACAATCCAAACAGTGAAGAATCCGCTAGCTCATTACCGTTCGTTAAGACGCAATTTATGGAGCTTTCGGCAACCGGTGCTGTTCTTCGCGAATGGTGCGATCATCTCGACACGATCGATTGTAATCTTTTGGCTTGAAATCACAAACGAAACGGAGTCGTTTAAATAGATTTCATCCAAGTCACAGCTGAAAGTTGGATTCCTGTTCGATTTTCCGTACGCTGACGCACCGAGCAATGTGCTAAAATATAGCATAACTCGTGGTGAAATGTGGTACGAAGTCAATTGGAAGTCTGTCTATGTGCGGGATGTGAAAAAGTACGGAACCACCCCTACTGCGCTCTTATTGCATCGCTTGATTGAGTGTGGATTGATTCATTACGATTTGCACGTGCTCCTATCCACCCAGGCTCACTAGGCACCGATTAATCTCGACGACAAAGACACCACCACGCACGTGTGTTGGGGAGTTTTCTGTAGGCTGACTCCAATTTGAAGAGAAAAAAAACTCCAATCGATGATGGCGCCCGATCTTGTGGCCTTTCTGGTGCTGTCGGGTCTGTCTGGTGAGGACTAAAAATAAGAAAGGCCAGCCTGATGATGGTGCCGGAGCGAACGAATTAGAATCTTTCCACCGATTCCACCACCGCCACCCTCGTGCCCACCATCCTAGACGCCGTCTGCGTTTGCGTATGCGTTTCCTTTGGGTTCAAATTTCCTCCGGTTTTTGGTACGCAGCGACGACAACGTCGACGATGCATTCGTGAGACCAACAGCGGCGGGAGACAGAGAGAAAAGAGACAGAGCGAGAGAAAGAGAGCGGATAGCACGTTCGTGTCGTTGTCGTCGTCTTCGTGACGTTGGCCAGCCTGTTTGTGGGTCCAACCGGTTTCTCCTGCAGTTTGGGGTGGGGCACGTAGGCGAAGCGGGTGACGACGACGCGAACGAACATAACACAAATAAAAGTAGAGAGAGAAAAAAACACAATAAAAATAAAATAAATCTACACAGCAATGGGAGGAGGGTGGGAAAAGGGAGGAGGAGGAGGGAGGAGGAACTGGGCAACCCCGAGATGGTTGGAAAAATTGCAACTTTAGCACATCGTTCAAGCGCATTTTGCGTGTGGCTTATTTCATTAGACCATATGAACGAACGAACAATCCAAACAGTGAAGAATCCGCTAGCTCATTACCGTTCGTTAAGACGCAATTTATGGAGCTTTCGGCAACCGGTGCTGTTCTTCGCGAATGGTGCGATCATCTCGACACGATCGATTGTAATCTTTTGGCTTGAAATCACAAACGAAACGGAGTCGTTTAAATAGATTTCATCCAAGTCACAGCTGAAAGTTGGATTCCTGTTCGATTTTCCGTACGCTGACGCACCGAGCAATGTGCTAAAATATAGCATAACTCGTGGTGAAATGTGGTACGAAGTCAATTGGAAGTCTGTCTATGTGCGGGATGTGAAAAAGTACGGAACCACCCCTACTGCGCTCTTATTGCATCGCTTGATTGAGTGTGGATTGATTCATTACGATTTGCACGTGCTCCTATCCACCCAGGCTCACTAGGCACCGATTAATCTCGACGACAAAGACACCACCACGCACGTGTGTTGGGGAGTTTTCTGTAGGCTGACTCCAATTTGAAGAGAAAAAAAACTCCAATCGATGATGGCGCCCGATCTTGTGGCCTTTCTGGTGCTGTCGGGTCTGTCTGGTGAGGACTAAAAATAAGAAAGGCCAGCCTGATGATGGTGCCGGAGCGAACGAATTAGAATCTTTCCACCGATTCCACCACCGCCACCCTCGTGCCCACCATCCTAGACGCCGTCTGCGTTTGCGTATGCGTTTCCTTTGGGTTCAAATTTCCTCCGGTTTTTGGTACGCAGCGACGACAACGTCGACGATGCATTCGTGAGACCAACAGCGGCGGGAGACAGAGAGAAAAGAGACAGAGCGAGAGAAACGCAGCGACGACAACGTCGACGATGCATTCGTGAGACCAACAGCGGCGGGAGACAGAGAGAAAAGAGACAGAGCGAGAGAAGGAGAGCGGATAGCACGTTCGTGTCGTTGTCGTCGTCTTCGTGACGTTGGCCACCCTGTTTGTGGGTCCAACCGGTTTCTCCTGCAGTTTGGGGTGGGGCACGTAGGCGAAGCGGGTGACGACGCGAACGAACATAACACAAATAAAAGTAGAGAGAAAAAAAAACATAATAAAAATAAAATAAATCTACACAGCAATTGGAGGAGGGTGGGAAAAGGAAGGAGGAGAAAGGAGGAGGAACTGGGCAACCCCGAGATGGTTGGAAAAATTGCAACTTTAGCACATCGTTCAAGCGCATTTTGCGTGTGGCTTTTTGTGGAGAGTCTCGATCTCGAGCGATACGATACACAAGCGCAGACACACACACACACACGCACACCGTGCCGTGGGCAGAGAAAGGGGAGTCATTGCGGGAGAAAGTGCGTGTGCGAAAACGGGGTGGGGTGTGGCGCACGAGGAGAAGCTGGAAGTTGTTCCCGTGCCGTTCCGTCCGTGCCATCGTGAGGACGTGTCGGCGAGAGCAGCCATTCTCCTCACGCACACACAGATGCACCCCGTCGAATGGCCAAACGTGATCGGTGTCATCCTGTTTCGCGAGTTTGCCACCAGCCAACCGAAGACAGGCCCGGCTGTGGCCGAGTTGGCCGAGTTGAAAACAACCCCCACAGGGCCACCGTGAAAGTGTCGGTATTCCATCTTCACATTTACACGCGGGGCCCTATCGCTATCGTCAGAGTTTCCTCCGTGTGCGATAATATCGAAATCGCGCCGCGCGGCGCCACGGTACTGATTACTTTCTTTTGCGTCGGGTGTTTACGCTCAATCCGCTCGGGAAGTGATCGTGAATCGATGGAATTGTCTAATGGCATGTCGGACTCCGCGTGATATAACCGATTTATGCTTTCTGCGTCGAACGGCGAGTCTTGAATATTATTTAATACGTGTGTGAAAGCAGCAGGCGGCGGCGGGCAGAAGCGTTGAAATCCCAACGAACCAACCGAACCTGACCCGTTTCCACTGCCTCCAGCAGCGGATCCACCCGTGTGGGCATGCAAACACGCGGTGCAATCTCGTTTCCCGCCGCAGCGGTGCTCCGTTTCGCGAAACCCTAGGACAGAATCTGGGCCGGTTTTGTGACGCGTGTGAGGCGCAACGGGGTCTAATGACGCGCTTTGGATCTTGAAGCCAGTGTAATAATAATATTTTTTTTTTAAATAAGGAACATAAAATATGATTCAAATTTGCAGGAACATCAGTCCGCTCACTGTTTGAACAGTGCAGTTATAATCGAATTGAAAATCGAACAATTGATCATGTTTTTAATTTGTACTCAAAACAATTGCTTCATTTATTTCACTGGTTTTTCCTTCACCTGTTTCTAATTGTAATAGCAATTGTTTGTATCTTGTAGTAGTTATAATTATTATGATTTCGACATTTTGAATCCTAAAGAAATTAGTGCTTGTTGCGAATAATAAACATAAACGCCGAACTAATCATCAGTTTGGAGATCTTCCAACCGTCTACACTTCTGCTATGATCCATTACAGTTATGTGCTAGATGTGTTCACTTAAACTGATTCGCTTCTGGTCTTTATCAAACCCGTCGTTGTTTCTTTGAGTACGACTATTCACGAAGACTGGCCTTAATCAAGATCGTGTAAAGAAAAGCACGAAAACAGGCAAGTTTACGATCCTTTAAATATCTTCTTATCATTGGTTGGACTAGCTACGACTTTGTATGACTTCTCCCCTTAGTTTATCACAAATAAAGAAAGCATTCAATTTAATATTTATTAATACCTACACAAATCCCACGATCAGTCGGAAACCGCCTTATCCCGACATTCCCTTATCTCCATCGGCTGTGGTCGTCGTTTTTTTTTCAAGTGGCTACAAGAGTCTTAAAAGGTTTCTTATCGGGCGCAAAGTTTATCGGCCGCGAGACAGCTGTCAAAAAGCGTAATGATTATGTTAACAACCACCGCTACCATTCTCGTGTAACGCTATCGATTACCTCGAAGCTGATTGATTGCGAATGCTAACTTCGTAGGGCTGCGGCGATCGGGCGTTCGGCTGCATTGAACCTGTTTGGTCTGACGACACGCGAAGGGGGCTATAATTACCCTGGATGCATGAAAATCTGATCGCAGTTCGGCTGCATTGAACCTGTTTGGTCTGACGACACGCGAAGGGGGCTATAATTACCCTGGATGCATGAAAATCTGATCGCCCCGGTGTGGCACTTCCCGTGATGCGGTGATGCGTAATGCTATGTTTGAAAAGATGCACGGTTCTGCTGTTCTGCCCGATGAAGGGTTTCTGCTCTTCGCACTTATCTTGTACCGTTCGGTGGTGGTAGTCTGGAACCGGTTGGTAGGATGCCTGTGCCTCTTTTGATGTGTCCGTTTCCCGTTGATGGGCAGCGCAATTGCCCGGTAGCGAACGCAATCGCGCGGTTTGATCCATGAACGCAAACAATAAACATGGTGCAGGTTGAATTCCAATGATTGTTGGAAAGTTTACCTCGAGGATGTGCAAGTGGACATCGCATAGTGTTTGAAACGCTGCTTGTGGCTTCAGGTTTCGTATTCTTCGGCGCAGAAACTATGGGCAGCGTGCTTCCTAAGTGTATGGCGCTCGTGTTTTTGTTGTTGCTGCTCTCGTCTAATGCATCCAGCTCAGCGCCAATAGAAAATATACAGCCTTAAGTACAGCTTTATCTTGCGCGCCCTTAGTTGTAGCCACTTGGGTGAACGAGGCCTGCTTGAATGGCTTGTTTTTTTCTGTTTAGACTTCGTGTCAGAATTAACTCATGGCCTGTTACGATCGCAGTAACCATCGTGGCCCATGCAGCATACTATGCCCTCCGAGATTCCCGGGCCAATAAGCACTGACGTCGCTATATGGCGTGTTGCTCATAACCCGTTCTGTTCTTGTGCGTGCGCGTGTATGCGCTGTTGCTGGTGTTCCCTTCGCTGGCGGGAGCATATTTTATGGTTCGCTTTGTTTTGATACGCAAGGAACATTAAACCCTGCCAGTCGTGCTGGTGTTAGTGTTAAGCACACCTTTAATGTCCGTTGGCACACCGCTGGTAGAACCTGGAGCAGGCTCGATGTTCGGCACACTCTGTGTTGGGTGTACAGCAAGAAGTGCAGCATCATCCATAGGAACTGACGGATGAACTGGAAGAAGCCCTAGCGAACGAAGACTAGGCGAAGTAGAAAATGGAAGGGGCCATAAACACATCTAAAAGAAGCTTTGAGCGAGCCACACTAGACAAACGATCGCTGAAAGAAAAGAGCATTATTAGGTAAAGTGACGCAAAGAAAGGAAAATAAACATGATCGGTAAACAATCGCCAAGCGTTGTTGAATAAATGGGTTTCAGAGAAATTAATATCTTTATTCATTTTATTTTGTGATTTACAAACAGAATGGTAGAGCTTTTTCGTACTATCGTTTAAATCGTATTCTTTCATGGATTTAAGTTTAAGTTGATGAAAACTCAAGAATCTGTAATGATATAATATTGTTTTAAGTTTCTATTCTTAGTATTCTTTTAGCTCATTTATTAGATAAGTAGTGCGAAAGATTTGACTCACAATGATTTACAAAATTCATGACAATAAACATGATCGGTAAACAATCGCCAAGCGTTGTTGAATAAATGGGTTTCAGAGAAATTAATATCTTTATTCATTTTATTTTGTGATTTACAAACAGAATGGTAGAGCTTTTTCGTACTATCGTTTAAATCGTATTCTTTCATGGATTTAAGTTTAAGTTGATGAAAACTCAAGAATCTGTAATGATATAATATTGTTTTAAGTTTCTATTCTTAGTATTCTTTTAGCTCATTTATTAGATGAGTAGTGCCAAAGATTTGACTCACAATGATTTACAAAATTCATGACAATGTGGTTGAAACGTCAACAAGAATTACAAATTGTTTATGACGCGTAGTGTTTTTGTAATTACCGACGCAACGCGCTCCTTCATCGCCATGTCTCTCCAAGCGGCAAAAGATGCTGCAATTTATGCAAGACGCAACCATTTCCCGTACGGTAGTAATTGCTAACCGGTTCCACATCTTCCGCGGCTGATGTACTCCTTTATCATCGATAACCAGTTTGGCGATTTTGCGAGCATTGGCATTGGCCGCTAATGAAGCATATCCGCCTGATCCAGTTTTGCTGCCGGTCGCACAGAAGTTACACTTGAGCACGCACAGTAAAGAGTGGCTCTTAAGTGTTCAGTTTGTTGTGCCTTTTGTTCTTCTGCTGCTGTAAATTTAACAATACACACAGATTTATTCTTTTTCAAAAGAGCAGCAGCTGCAAGTAATTATTTCAGTTGTGATATCTTCTTAAAATGTCTAAATCGCATGGCCATGAGAAAAAAAGCACAAATTTGTCGTATTTTTCTCTTTCCATCCTTTTTTTGTCCATTTTAGAAGACCACGAGAATCCACGGAAAAAGTAGATGAAATGTTGATAATGAATGGACCAGGTTTTGATGTTTCCTCAGAAGATAAACAAAATCCTCTATGCTAAGATTTTAATAGGTTTAAAGAAAATGTCTGTTCCTGTTTGTTCAGATGCGCTATTCTTCGAACGCAATTGCTTCAAAACCCATTTGTTTTAATATTATTATTTGAACATCCAGGTGCCCGTATCAGTTGTTCATTAATTTTTAATATTATAGTGTTTATTTTCATAGCTTTTTGCGTGATTAAGATAAGTTTATATATAAATATTTTTTAGAATAATTGCAACATTATTGTAACATTTAAAATTCATGATGATTTATCAATTTTCAATTTTACAAATTTGGTAGCATTTCCGATTGTTCGACAAGAAACATAAATGAGTATTTGGAAAGTAAATTCAAAATAATATTTTTTGTAAAATGTGGCATTGCTTGTAGCAACACAATTCTAACCATAGTAAAATAATTATGAAGCAATATTTCTCAAATTTCTATGTACAACTGGCACAACGTGAAAAGGAATATAATCAAACTCACGATCGACGAAAGAAAGCATATTTCCCTCCTCAAATATTCCCTGTCAGATTATCCTGCTACGAATATAATTTAAAAAAAAAACTAAAATATGCACCTATTTAAGGAAAAAACAAGAAGAAAAATAAAGCATCATACTCAAGTAAGTTTGAAAAATGTTTGGTTAAAGACCCTTATTGGTATAAAACTTTCAGTGTAAAACTTAGTTGTATTGATCTCAAATAGGATATCTGCTTTTCTAAATAAAGAATAAAAACAAACATGTTTGATAACCATGCTTCGTTTTGATTGAATCGGAAAGTTTTCATCCCGTTTTTTTTACTACACACTCTAAACAGAAAGTCCTAAAGTTAACAGTTTCACAGAACAGAATGCCATAAAACCAAACTATGCTTCCATAAAGTTAACCGCGCTCGCAACCGCTGGTAGCCGATTTCTGACAAATGCCCGCGGCTGCGTCGCAAGTCATCTTTTATTTGCGGAAAGTCAATTGTGTGGTGCTTTAAATGGTCGAATGGATTCTCAATTGACCGTGATTGATTTTAACGCACTACCAATCGTGCCTTTAGGCCAAATCGGCAGCATTGGCTTAATTTGCCCTCCATCGTTGCTTTATTTTCGATGTGCGCACTGTTGGTGTTGTTTATGCGATTTATTTGTGTAGAGTGTGGTGGATTCGTTTTACTATGTTACTATAACAAATATATTTTCATCAGTGTGGTAGTAGGAAGGCTGATTATTAGTTCAATTTACTTGAAAGTGCCACAATGTGCTTACCGATAGTATAACTAATGGATTCTTTTTCTCTTCCTTTTCAGATAAAATCGCATGGAATGTTTACGAAAACAAACAACTGTTTACAGACGTAGCTTCCACTGTAGAAGCGATGCTCCCGTTATCCGACCCGTCACAGAACGTAACATCCAGTTTAGAGAAGAATGGTACAAACTCAAAGTCAGATGGACTTTGTTGGTAGTGCTCGTTGACAGGAGCTTGACAACAAGGTGTCACAAGTGATTGAAGTATTGTTGTGAGTGTACAGGACCCCGTCTGGCTGCATTACAACACACAAGAAAATCGTTACCTTTCTGTGTGATTGGGTGTGCCTGCTGTTATAGAAAGGAAAACGAAATCATGCATTTACGGTGTTTATTTTAGCTGATATAGGAAAACTATTTCGCGAATAATTTATCACGAGCATAAAAGTAGATATTAAAATCTGAAATTAAGGCATAAAGTAGTAAAAAACTCGTTTAATCTAAGTTTGTTCTTTCCTTATTGACGGACGTGTTTCTTTCCACTTACGTACGACTGAATTTGTTATTCTCTTATGCTTTCATTCTCATCATGCACAACGTATAGCAGGCTAATTCTAATCTAGTAATAGCAGTGCACAGTGCGGTTTGCATGTGGCTAACTCGTCCCGTAGCCTTCGTGATCGTCGTTAATGCGTCGCAAGTGAGTGGTAAGGGTTTGATGCAGTGCGTAGTGCAGAGTTGGACACTTTGAGTGATATCGAAAGCAGAAAGGAAAAGAAAAACGCAACCAACAAAAGCAACGACAAACGATCGAAACGGTCTGTCCGGGGATTTTCCGAGGTAACATCGGTACCCCATCACACACACACACACACAGACC
Source organism: Anopheles cracens (assembly GCA_002091845.1). Classification (NCBI taxonomy): domain Eukaryota; kingdom Metazoa; phylum Arthropoda; class Insecta; order Diptera; family Culicidae; genus Anopheles; species Anopheles cracens. The sequence goes on from KZ069890.1 coordinate 94,642, forward strand.
ATGGGCTTCTCGTCCGCTCTGCAGGGCCGGGCGGCGCACGATGCGCTGCTCAACCGGCAGGAGGCCGAGTTGAAGCTGCTCGAAACGATGAAGCGGTGTCTGGTGCAGAAGGCCAAGTGCGATCGCGAGTATGCCGTTTCGCTGGCGGCTGTTACCCAGCAGGGACTGAAAATCGATCGTTCGGATGATCTGCAAGGTAAGTGTTGGGGAAGTGATAAATAAATGCATTCAGTTATACGACGGTAACATCAACCGGGCGTCTCCATTTTTTGGAAGTAGTAATAAGAAGCGATGAGAAGCAATAAGAAGTGACTGCTTCTTAAAATAAACAAATGTGTTAAGCGTACAATGTAAAACAAATGTGTTAAGTGTGAAATAACTTTTCACTGTAAAAAAAGGTTTTTAACGGAATAACGTAATCTCCTCAACTGGCCTGGAGCTCGGTCCGGTTGGATATGCTAAATAAGCATTTTCAAAGTATGAACTTAACATAATAACTTTTGATATAAAATGAAGAGCAATAATATTTCAAATGATTGTTGAAATAAGCAGTGCGTTTAATTTGGCAATATCAACGTACGATTTTTGGAATTAGTTTCTGTACATACATTTGCTTTCGAAATAAAATAAAATATCAAACATTTCATACCGCTTCGTGCATGAATGGGTATGAATTTTCATCGACGTTATTTTGTCATTAGGGACTAGCATACAAAGCATGAATTATTTAACAGTTACATTCATAATTATAATATATCCCAAAAATCATTCAAAATTCATATTTCATTTAACAGCTACTACGAAACGCAGGAAAAATGGATCGTTTGCCTTTCTATATTAAAAAAAAATGTCAGACGTCTGCACCTTTATTTTTTTAAAGGAAATATTCATAATAATTCGGATTTTATTTAATAATCGAACCGATCATATATAAGATAATTAAGGTCTTCGACGAACTATCTCGCAGCGAGCGAGTTTTATAATTACACTCTTTTTAGAAAAACTTCTGACCTTCAAATTCAAATATTGCCGAGAGCGCAAAATTGATCACTTATTATTCACACCAAAATTTATAATTTTTAAGGCTCATTGACAGTTTATCGATTCTGTATTCTAATTTTAAATTATGTTGAAATATTTTAATTATTTCATTTGTAGTTTAGCTGGCCTTAAAATTCAGTATTTATGAGTTTTTGTTTCAATTATAAGGTTGATATTTTCTACAAAAAATAAAAACATTTTTTCGTTGTATTCGATTTCGTTTTTGAAAATCACATATGTAAACCCCTGTGTGACCATCCCACCGTGCAGTGGTACATTCGTAAAACGGTCCTTCTGATTTTGACAGCGGTCAGTCTGTCCACAGCCATCGGTCGGCCATAAATACTGAATTTTAAGGCCAGCTAAACTACAAATGAAATAATTAAAATATTTCAACATAATTTAAAATTAGAATACAGGATCGATAAACTGTTAATGAGCCTTAATTTTTTTTTTGTGAATAATAAGTGAGTGATCAATTTTGCGCTCTCGGCAATATTTGAATTTGTAACATTGGTCAGAAGTTATTCTAAAAAGAGTGTAATTATAAAACTCGCTCGCTGCGAGATAGTTCGTCGAAGACCTTAATTATCTTATATATGATCGATTCGATTATTAAATAAAATCCGAATTATTATGAATATTTCCTTTAAAAAAAATAAAGGTGCAGACGTCTGACATTTTTTGAATATAGAAAGGCAAACGATCAATTTTTCCTTCGTTTCGTGGTAGCTGCTAAATGAACTATGAATTTTGAATGATTTTTTGGGTAAATTAAAATTATGAATGTAACTGTTAAATAATTCATGCTTCGTATGCTAGTCCCCAATGACAAAATAACGTCAATGAAAATTCATACCCATTCATGCACGAAGCGGTATGAAATGTTTGATATTTTATTTTATTTCGAAAGCAAATGTATGTACAGAAACTAATTCCAAAAATCGTACGTTGATATTGCCAAATTAAACGCACTGCTTATTTCAACAATCATTTGAAATATTATTGCTCTTCATTTTATATCAAAAGTTATTATGTTAAGTTTATACTTTGAAAATGCTTATTTAGCATATCCAACCGGACCGACCTCCACAGGCCAGTTGAGGAGGCTACGTCATTCTGTTAAAAACCTTTTTTACAGTGAAAAGTTATTTAACGCTTAAAACATCTGTTCTATTTTAAGAAGCAGCCACTTCTTATTGCTTCTCATCGCTACTTATTACTACTTCCAAAAAAATGGAGACGCCCGGTTGATGTTACCGTCGTATAACTGAATGCATTTATTTATCACTTCCCCAACACTTACCTTGCAGATCATCCGAACGATCGATTTTCAGTCCCTGCTGGGTAACAGCCGCCAGCGAAACGGCATACTCGCGATCGCACTTGGCCTTCTGCACCAGACACCGCTTCATCGTTTCGAGCAGCTTCAACTCGGCCTCCTGCCGGTTGAGCAGCGCATCGTGCGCCGCCCGGCCCTGCAGAGCGGACGAGAAGCCCATGGTCTGTGTGTGTGTGTGTGTGATGGGGTACCGATGTTACCTCGGAAAATCCCCGGACAGACCGTTTCGATCGTTTGTCGTTGCTTTTGTTGGTTGCGTTTTTCTTTTCCTTTCTGCTTTCGATATCACTCAAAGTGTCCAACTCTGCACTACGCACTGCATCAAACCCTTACCACTCACTTGCGACGCATTAACGACGATCACGAAGGCTACGGGACGAGTTAGCCACATGCAAACCGCACTGTGCACTGCTATTACTATATTAGAATTAGCCTGCTATACGTTGTGCATGATGAGAATGAAAGCATAAGAGAATAACAAATTCAGTCGTACGTAAGTGGAAAGAAACACTTCCGTCAATAAGGAAAGAACAAACTTAGAGTAAACGAGCTTTTTACTTCTTTATGCCTTAATTTCTGATTTTAATATGTTCTACTTTTATGTTCGTGATAAATTATTCGCGAAATAGTTTTCCTATATCAGCTAAAATAAACACCGTAAATGCATGATTTCGTTTTCCTTTCTATAACAGCAGGCACACCCAATCACACAGAAAGGTAACGATTTTCTTGTGTGTTGTAATGCAGCCAGACGGGGTCCTGTACACTCACAACAATACTTCAATCACTTGTGACACCTTGTTGTCAAGCTCCTGTCAACGAGCACTACCAACAAAGTCCATCTGACTTTGAGTTTGTACCATTCTTCTCTAAACTGGATGTTACGTTCTGTGACGGGTCGGATAACGGGAGCATCGCTTCTACAGTGGAAGCTACGTCTGTAAACAGTTGTTTGTTTTCGTAAACATTCCATGCGATTTTATCTGAAAAGGAAGAGAAAAAGAATCCATTAGTTATACTATCGGTAAGCACATTGTGGCACTTTCAAGTAAATTGAACTAATAATCAGCCTTCCTACTACCACACTGATGAAAATATATTTGTTATAGTAACATAGTAAAACGAATCCACCACACTCTACACAAATAAATCGCATAAACAACACCAACAGTGCGCACATCGAAAATAAAGCAACGATGGAGGGCAAATTAAGCCAATGCTGCCGATTTGGCCTAAAGGCACGATTGGTAGTGCGTTAAAATCAATCACGGTCAATTGAGAATCCATTCGACCATTTAAAGTACCACACAATTGACTTTCCGCAAATAAAAGATGACTTGCGACGCAGCCGGGGGCATTTGTCAGAAATCGGCTACCAGCGGTTGCGAGCGCGGTTAACTTTATGGAAGCATAGTTTGGTTTTATGGCATTCTGTTATGTGAAACTGTTAACTTTAGGACTTTCTGTTTAGGGTGTGTAGCAAAAAAAAAACGGGATGAAAACTTTCCAATTCAATCAAAACGAAGCATGGTTATCAAACACTTTTATTCTTTATTTAGAAAAGCAGATATCCTATTTGAGATCAATACAACTAAGTTTTACACTGAAAGTTTTATACCAATAAGGGTCTCTAACCAAACATTTTTCAAACTTGCTTGAGTATGATGCTTTATTTTTCTTCTTGTTTTTTCCTTAAATAGGTGAACATTGTAGTTTTTTTTATTATATTCGTAGCAGGATAATCTGACAGGGAATATGTGAGGAAGGAAATATGCTTTCTTTCGTCGATCGTGAGTTTGATTATATTCCTTTTCACGTTGTGCTAGTTGTACATAGAAATTTGAGAAATATTGCTTCATAATTATTTTACTATGGTTAGAATTGTGTTGCTACAAGCAATGCCACATTTTACAAAAAATATTATTTTGAATTTACTTTCCAAATACTCATTTATGTTTCTTGTCGAACAATCGGAAATGCTACCAAATTTGTAAAATTGAAAATTGATAAATCATCAAGAATTTTAAATGTTACAATAATGTTGCAATTATTCTAAAAAATATTTATATATATAAACTTATCTTAATCACGCAAAAAGCTATGAAAATAAACAATATAATATTAAAAATTAATGAACAACTGATACTGGCACCTGGATGTTCAAATAATAATATTAAAACAAATGGGATTTGCAGCAATTGCGTTCGAAGAATAGCGCATTTGAACAAACAGGAACAGACATTTTCTTTAAACCTATTAAAATCTTAGCATAGAGGGTTTTGTTTATCTTCTGAAGAAACGTCAAAACCTGGTCCATTCATTATCACCATTTTATCTACTGTTTCCGTGGATTCTCGTGGTCTTCTAAAATGGTCAAAAAAGGATGGAAAGGGAAAAATACGACAAATTTGTTCCTTTTTTCTCATGGCCCTGGGGTCATGCGATTTAAACATTTTAAGAAGATATGACAACTGAAATAATTATTTGCAGCTGCTGCTTTTTTGAAAAAGAATAAATCTGTGTGTATTGTGAAATTTACAGCAGCAGAAGAACAAAAGACACAACAAACTGAACACTTAAGAGCCACTCTTTACTGTGCGTGCTCAAGTGTAACTTCTGTGCGAGCGGCAGCAAAACTGGATCAGGCGGATATGCTTCATTAGCGGCCAATGCCAATGCTCGCAAAATCGCCAAACTGGTTATCGATGATAAAGGAGTACATCAGCCGCGGAAGATGTGGAACCGGTTAGCTACCAATTACTACCGTACGGGAAATGGTTGCGTCTTGCATAAATTGCAGCATCTTCTGCCGCTTGGAGAGACATGGCGATGAAGGAGCGCGTTGCGTCGGTAATTACAAAAACACTACGCGTCATAAACAATTTGTAATTCTTGTTCACGTTTCAACAACATTGTCATGAATTTTGTAAATCATTGTGAGTCAAATCTTTCGCACTACTTATCTAATAAATGAGCTAAAAGAATACTAAGAATAGAAACTTAAAACAATATTATATCATTACAGATTCTTGAGTTTTCATCAACTTAAACTTAAATCCATGAAAGAATACGATTTAAACGATAGTACGAAAAAGCTCTACTAAATCACAGAATAAAATGAATAAAGATATTAATTTCTCTGAAACCCATTTATTCAACAACGCTTGGCGATTGTTTACCGATCATGTTTAT
>KZ069896.1:1010-35082 GCA_002091845.1 Anopheles cracens
TTAAATACTCGTTGGATATCCTGTTGTTGTTAGCCATCAGAAATGCAAAACTTAATAGTTAGAAAATTGGATGCGAAATAAACGCACCGCGCGCAATAAAAACTCGTGCAAATGGAAGACAAAAAAACGCAACTCTCCTTGCATCCTTTCATCGCTCATAACGATGATTAATTGATTTGTTCGAGCGCAAACCGGACGCCCGGCTGCACCCTGTCACCAGACTCTCCGGTATCGGCCATCTTTACGATGGTCATAAAGCATAATTAATGAACCGGTCCCGCCCGTCCCGCCGCAGTAAGACAAACACAAACCGCCCGACTTGTAAACCGCGCCAAAGCCAAAGCCGTTGTAAGCTGGGTGCCGCGAAAGCCGCGCGCCGTGAATTTAATTATGCCACTTTGCGCGGCAACTCGGGCGAGTCAATAACACACCGCCGCTTGTTCCATCAGATAATGCGCTCTAATCGTAGCCCACCGGCGGGACGCCCGCCCGAAGCGGCCAGTGACCACTCAATCGTCCCGGTTCGGTCGTTTCGCGTTTGATTAATCATTTCCCAGCCATCAGCGTTGCTTCCCCCACACGGCAGCAGTTCGACGTGTCATTTCCACGAATTGGGCGCGGGAAAAGATCGAAGCTTGTGCAGCAAAATTTATGCAAATGGCAGATAAACACTGTCATCCCGTGTTTCGGTTTGATAAATCAAATCCGCGCCGCGCCACGTCGCCAGCGTTTTATCCGCGTGAGCAAATCCGGCACGGCGATAATAAGCGGGGTTGTCGATTTGAATTTATTTCGCAAAACCACTGGGATACGCCAGAAGCTTTTGATGCTCTCGATTTCAGAGGCAGCTTCCAGCGACAGCATCGTGAATCAATCGAACCAGAAGATGTGCGATTATTTGCGAATCCACCTTACACACACACGCGCGCGCGCGCGCCAACAAAGCACCAGAGGTGAATGGACCAAATGGGGGAGAGAAATGAAAGAATTCGATCCAAAAGAACGGGTGCGTGGGTGTATGCGCAGCTAATGCCCAAAAAATGTCACGCGATCGTGTGGAAGAATCGCTCGCGAATCCCGGATCCAACGAATCGCTGATGTCACCTTTATCGAACGGTTCAGACGTAATGTGCACTCGAATATGCTCCGTAAATCGTCGAGCTCCGCATCCAAACAGAAATCCCCACACGAGCATTCCTCGCGGTTGGCGCCACCTAACTGCGATGTGAAGTTCAAGTCACTCGCGCGAAGGAAGCGTACACAAACCAACGAAAAAAGAAGGAAGAAACCGATTCTCGATGCTTGCGCAATCGGCTGCGGAATCCTTCGAGATGCGGCGCTGCTCCATGGCCTGATTAAGGCGACAACACGCTCTATAAACACCAGGCGAGATGTCGCAAACGCCTTGAAGACACATCATAAACATATGCATAGCAGCGCTTTTGCTGACCTCCCCCCTGACTTTGGGTAATTAAAAGTTAATTTGAAATTTTTAAATCCTAGCTCGGCCTCTACCAAGCCTCCCGGGTCTCCCTCCCCGCACACACACACACACACGCTGTAGGAGAAAAAGGACCGACCGACCGTTCCTACCCGGGAGACCCGCGAAGAGGAATTGCCGCGCGAAATGTCGAGGTCACTTTTGCGGTCACCAGTGGCCGTCATCGTCACCATCGGCCGCAAACTGGTTCACTTTGCCGTGTGCGAAAGCTCTCCTGTGTCATCTGCCCGTCTGCCCAAAAACGGAACCCGCTCTGCCGCACACGCTAGAGAGAGCGCCGAGCGGCCGCTGAATTAAAGAAAGAAACATAAATATTTACATAGAATGAAAAACGGAACCCGAGCGGGTCGTTCGGGCATGGATGGATGCGAGAGAATAGGTGTGCGGGTCGATTAATTTACCGCATTTATATCGGCCGGTCCGCGAGGTGATGATATAGTGGCCGTAGTCATTGTATGCAAAATCAGTCACTGCCTAATGATGTGTGTTTATCGCGTTCGGATCCGAGTCGACCCTTGGTCGCGGTGCTGTGTACCCTTGCGAGAGTTATCGATACGACGTTTGCGACGATCGTAGATTGGGATCTACATCGTAAGTCACTTTTAATCTGGCTAATGCATTGCCCGCGATAAGGCAAACCAGTTCAATGTTGGTCGCTTCCAGCAGACGCTTATGCGCAGCATCCGTAACGTTTGGTGGAAACGACGTCGGCTGCCGTAAGGGTCAAAGTGTTGTGGTATTATTTACTTGTTACACAATATTCCAACATCAATAGGAAGTGATTTCCTCTGACTTAGTTGCAAACGTGATAAACATACAAATTTGTTTCAACTTCACTACTGTTTTGTATTCATACGGATAAACGCCTAAAGGTATGCATTGCTTTGTTTTCGGAGGTATACAGGGGTCTTCGCTACACTACTGTTTTGTATTCATACGGATAAACGCCTAAAGGTATGCATTGCTTTGTTTTCGGAGGTATACAGGGGTCTTCGCTATGACCTTTGCGACAACATATTGCTGCAGAAGAAGCTAGCTAGATATCAAAATAAAACAAATCATTTAAAAGTCAAGATTTTCAGACTGGGCCACAGAAAGAGAGCTTTGTCTTCCTGTTATGTTCAGTGCTCACGAAGCTTGAACGAAGAGTATTCTGTCAACAAGCATTGACGTTTTTTCTGAGCTTTCCGAAACGCATCAAAACCCACAAAATTAATATGTGTTCGCATAATGTAGTCTAACCTTTATATTTTCCTTCTCATGTCCAACAGTCATTTTTTATAACTGATCAAAAACAAATAAAACAGCGAAAGCTAATATATCGTATCTGCTTATTAAAACAATATTCGCAATACCCTAACATTTACACCAATATGCTCGATTTACATCATACAGAAATCTAAGTTTCAGAAATAAAGAAACTAGAAATAAAGTTGCAGTTTTGAAAACTCATACAGTTTCAGAGGAGAACTATTGTACCAATTTTCAAAATATAGTATGATTCGTAAACCATTTTCTCGTTGCTATATATCGTTCTCGGTACTATATATTGCTCCTTAACGATCAAACGACCAACTATTCCCACACAAATTATCTAAACTATAGGTAATCAAATATCGCTCAGGTGCTGTGTCAAGTATGTCGCACTATCTGTGCGTGATTGTGCAATCCGCCTATATTTTTGGAATAACTCTATTTAGATGAAAATTTTATTTATCACATCTAGTTATTCATGAATTTTATTAAATAGCCGAACAAGGCAGATCTTATAATCAATGTTATAATCTGGTGTTAACGGTGTTAAGATCTATAGCTTTAAATCCCTCTGCACAATATTTGTCATTTCAGCTGTCAAAACTTCGAAAAAAAATATCGCTCACCTACGAAATTAGTTTGACAAACCTGCCCCAGCAGAATAAAACTGTAGGAATCACATTATACACAATTTGTAGTGCCTGCCTTCACATTAACAAGTTATAAACAGGTTTCGAAGTATGTTAGTTGCTCCACAAACAATTCCAACTGCAATGAACGTTCGTGGGTAAGTTAATCCATGCTGCATAATAGAAAACTGACATATTATAATTATAACCCCTTTCCCATTTATTTGCAGCTTTTATGCTCTGTTTCTCACACTCCATGTTGGAGCGTATGAGTTTTTTTGCTCAATCAACACGTGCGTTTTATCGAATATTGACATTACCCGGGACGGAATGTACGCGTTTTCCTTGATTGAAAAGGAAATTGTGATACTGAGAATGAAGGCTGCAACAGGTGATGTAATGGATTTAACATTCCTGCAAACTGTCCCATGGCTCAGATCAATTGTGCTAGATGATAGCAGGTTTGTGAAAATAATCCTCCCAACGTTCAGCGTTGCATCATCGATATTATTGCGACGCGTGCTCTTGAAAGAACTCGTGATAAAACCTACTGATAAGACACTTAACATCATTAAGCTGTGGTATACACCTCTGAAACACATTCCTTATTCGGTGCTGCAACTACAGAATGTGACAAATTTAGAGCTTTGCCGATCTCAAGTGCGGTCGTTTAATTTCAACGAACTGAGCAACATGCATAACCTCATAGTAGTCAACTTATCATTCAACAAAATAAAAACATTAACTGAGGACGTCAAACGAAATTGTTGTTGCAGTCTGCAGAGCATAAATCTGGTGGGTAATTCATTACTGCATTTCGATTTCGGGTTCCTGGTGAATATGCAGCAACTTAATTACGTTTTCCTTGGAAACAATCGTATCACAATGTTGAACACTACCGTTGACCTTGTCCATGATAGCTTTTGCTCATGGAGAGGCTATTATTTGAGGAGAGCCAGTGAAAAGACCCAGCTTCCAGAGCCATTGTGCTTCGATTACTTCGCAAACTTAAGATCCATTCGACTAGACAGCAATAAGCTCAAGGTGGTTAACATTAGCATTTTTGAAAGTATGAATGCGCTCAATGATCTGGACTTAGCATTAAACCCCATAGAGTTAGTGTACGTAGATAACATGAGAGTTCCATTACTGTTAAATTTTACTCTGTTGCATGGTAGCGCTGGATATTTGCAGACTCTACCGCCCGATATATTTTCATTCGTGTAAAATAGAACTGGATAGCCAGTGTTATACGGATGTACTTATTCAATAAATGTAACAATTAAAAACAACCCAGTAGTATAGCAAAGCCGCAAAGCGTGAAATACATCCCTTATTCCTACATGCATAATTCAGTAACTCAGTAACAGCTTTAAGAGAGAAATGTAATTAATATAATTAATTTTCCGGTCATCATATCAAAGATATCAGAGTTAATTACACGAGCTACTCACTTTATTCGCAAATTTTATTTTGCATAATACCTTAGAGGTCAGTCATTCATTAGAAAAAGTTGGAATGAAGGGTGTTCCTTCGAAGTTCTCACGTAGTTCGGCTTACATATCTAATCGAGTTTTTATCCCCGTCTGCCCATAGCTAAAAACCGATCTGGAATACGCCGTTGTTTTGGTGATTCAGTTTCGTCGTTTGTCGATTTTCCTTTTTTCTCATCGGCAGCATCCTGTTGAGGAGCTTTGTCAGCCATTGGAAGATACGCGTTAACACTGTCCTCCGGTACTCGCTTTGTGGTTTCAAAATTTCGAGGCTTCGGAACTAGCTCGTCGTAGTTGAACGACTTTCCAAGATTGCTAGGTACATCTGCTTCCGGTCCCGATGACGGGGGTTCGTACTTCTCAAAAACTACCTTGTCGAATTTAGCCAGCTGCACATCGTAGACACCAGGAGCTATCTTATTCACCATTCCATTCAATGTTGCGCCATCCTGGGATTTGAACGATGGGTTCTCCGTTCGTACAATTACGTGCCTCGCGTCCGTAGGTACTTTCAGCACGATTTCAATACAACTGCCTGCTTCTGGCGGTTTTGATGGTTCAGACGCCGCTGCATCGACAGCATCCGTATCTTCTACATCATCCACCTCGTCGTACACATCGCCGTTAACTGAGCTCGGTGCAGTCTTTGGAACCACCGGCGATTTATCAGCAGGTCCACTATTGGCCAACGGAGCACCGATATCCCTTATTACTGGCAACACTCTACTGATTGCAGCCAGAATGTCATTTGAATCGCTTGGCATTACGAGATTCGATAATGGTATTTCCTCTTCAAATGGCGGTGTCGGCAAAGCATCGGAAAGTGGCGATGGTTCAGGTTTCGATCTACTGACAGGACCTGAGGCCTTTGGCTTCTCATTGAACTTTTTCTTTGCTGGTTTCGAACGGGAATTTGAGGCCATTGGAGATTTCTGACCGGGTTTTGGTTGAACTTCGTCTTCAATGTCAGTACCGGTTCGTGCAGACAGTTTTGTTGGTTTCGATTCAGCATCAGTATCAGTTTTATCATCAGACTTCGGAGATTGCTTTGGATCATCTTGTTCTTTGTTCACCTCATCTTCAGGAGTTTCGGATTCCGAATCATCCTTTTGTTCTTCAGGCGGGTTGAGTCTTTGGAGTTCCTTTATCAAATGGATTCGGTTGTTTCGATAACTTCGGTGATTGCTTGGGATCGTCGCGTTCCTCGTTCACTTCGTCGTCAACGGGGACGGGTTGTTTTTTGGGATCTACCATTGCCTTTGATGGCTCTTGGGATTTAGTATCCGGCATTGACGAATTTGCTACGCTTGCCTTTGCTGGAGGTTTTCTGCTACTCGGTGATCGCTGCGATGGTCAGTTGAGTCTTTGGAGTTCCTTTATCAAATGGATTCGGTTGTTTCGATAACTTCGGGGATTGCTTGGGATCGTCGCGTTCCTGGTTCACTTCGTCGTCAACGGGGACGGGTTGTTTTTTGGGATCAACCATTGCCTTTGATGGCTCTTGTGATTTAGTATCCGGCATTGACGAATTTGCTACGCTTGCCTTTGCTGGAGGTTTTCTGCTACTCGGTGATCGCTGCGATGGTCTTCTGAACGAATTCGGATCTCTGATATTGATCAGACGAACATTATCGTTCTTTTCAGGATTTGATGTCTTTGGGGGTTCCTTTGATGGTTCTTTTGTTGATTTTGGACTTTCAAAGTTTCCTTCTTTGTTGTCTGGACTAGTTTCTGCGCGTGTTTGAGATGGATTCGAAGTTTTAGGGCCATTGGTAGGAGAATTCCTTTGTGGTTCTTCATCGTTGCCGCTCTCAAACTCCTCTTTGATTTTTTCTGCCATTTTCTGCAACCTTCCAACATCGCCTTGCTCCGTACAATCGACTGGAAACACATCTGCTACTGACCCATCTTCACCGTTCCTGAAATAGATACATTTAGTTATAGGCTGTCGTTTGTACATCGTTGATAAGTAGTGGTTTTATGTACTATGCAATACCGACTTTGCTTACCTCAGCAAACGGGCCCGCTCTTGTGTGAGTTTGTCTGGGCTAGACAAACTTACACTACGGTAACCAGACACATCAGCCATATAATGCGTCACAAACATTTTGCCCTGCCCGTCGACGTATCCAAAGCATCCCAGTATGGTGCCATCAACGGTTTTTTGATGCTGGAACTGTGTTTCTCCCTTTCGATCCGCTTTCTGGTATTCCGCTTTACCTGTCAACAATAAAAAGTTGACCCCAACGTTATCGTTTGTTGATTGTGAAGGTACAATTTCAATCAATTACCTCCCCGGTATGCTCGTTCATCTCTCGCTTCGACGAAAAGTGCCAGCATTGGCAAAATAATCTGTGAAAACGTAATGAGTTGAGTAATTTTGATAAAATCCATTACAATATTTAGTTATGGCAAACCAATATGCCTAGTTTAGGTAATATACAGTTTTGTATATTGAATATTATTGCCACTGTGTTACGTCCGTATCGTTGTATTACACAACATAATGATTTTTATTTAGAAATAACGGCTTTGTTGTATTCCTTTCGCAATTCAAGTTTATTTGTTGAAACATGACGTGTTTATAATATAGTATAAGTTTGACTTTCGTTATCATTTTAACATTTTAAAAGTATAAAGTTATCAAAACTATTTAAATTTAAAAAAAAACCCCTATCAGCAATTTGAAGCGATAGAAGAAAACGAAAATAAATAATTTAAATGAAACTCATAAGAAGCTTGTGTAGTCAAATTGAATTTAATCGTATAATCCTAAAGCTTAAAATAAAAACAATGTTTTTTGCGTTCTCTGTTTGAAGTGCTAGTGTTGAAATATTTCATTGTCATGGAATTTTTGAACATACATCTTGAACTGGTTTGCACGTTATTACATGCGAATAGTACGCAGCCATCCAAAATGTGGCTGCGGTTAAACGAGGTTTAGCTGAACCAATTTTTTAAACACGCCAGCAACAAAAGTTTATTGAATGTGTTACCAGATACTTTTATATCTGACAGGGACCGTTGTGTGGGAAAAAAATCCAACAATATAGTACAGCATTACAGAGTTACAGCATAATATTAGTGATGATGTTGTCGAATGTTTAAAAACAAATATTCAGAAAACAATGATAAATTAATCATCCTATTCATTTCCTAACAATTTCTAACGAACTGCGACAGATCTTTTGTGTTTAAAGTTCAAAACAAATTTTAGTCATAGCACAAAACGATCATCGACACTAAAATTAACTTCAACATTCACCATTTCAACTTTTCAACATTTCACATTCAACCATAATCCCGCCATTATATCCTCCTAGAACATACCCAGTCTGTTGTGACGCACACATATTTCCCAAATACCCTTCCTATATAACGTAAATTGAAACTCTGGATCTGACCACTAAAGACCGTTTTGTGCATCGGCTACCAGTTCTAATCTAATTCGCGACAACTGATGTAGCTACAGATATAGCCCAGATTGTATAGCAAACGATCGTACTTAGCTCTTCAATTGTCTTCTTTACTCTGGAGATTGCCATGGTCAAGAAAGAGCCATAACAAATTTTATAGCAATAATCTCAAGGACTAGAAACCAAAAGTGCTAAAACCGAGCATGGGAAATGCAATGAAAACATGAAAACTCCGTTGGTTTTGACTAGAAATAATAGTGTTTTAGCAACTGAAACTGTCAAGAATAGTAGTAGAAAGATATTTCAATCTACTGATCATCGTTAAAACCTCGTTCCAACTTCGTTCTAAAATACATCTAACTTCTTTTATCATATCACAAATTAGCACAAAACTATAAACACATGTGTTCCAAAAACATACATACGCCCAAAGTTCAACATCATCACACTAGAGCGCCAGCGATCCACCCGCAAAATCACCAATACCACGTTGCACAATCCACACAAAAAACCCACTAGCTTCGATCGTTTCCTAGCTCCGTCGGCGTCATCGCCTAAAATTAATGCGCCGGCACCGGCGGGCGTAGGATTTGCATCCACACAAACTTACCCATCTGCAATCGAGCCGCATCTTGACTCGCTGCTGCCACCGACGACGCGTCCGAAACTAGTCGAGGATTAACTGAAACCGACTATCACCGGTTGAATACGCAGCACAGCACCAATATCACCTAAGATTTACACCACAAACACTGCTGGTCCTGAAGCGGAGTAGAGCCCCGCCAAGGGTTCGTTATCGTCCGAGCGCTTCTGCCAAACTGACCACCGACCGCCAGGATCAGCGGCATTTTGATAATTCCAGATTGCGCATGCAGTTCCCCCACCAAAACGCAACCGAAAACCTGGCTCGAACGCTTCGCTTCTTTCTCGCCGCTCGTCTTCTTCCCTCAACACCGCGAAACGAAATAGCATAATTTAGAGCTAAACAACAACAGAACATCATCAGCGCGATACCGAGGATTTCCCATTTTATGTATCCTTTTTCCTGTCCCGGCGCGAGGCGCAATTTATTCTAACGACCTCACTGCTCTTGCCCGTGCCGCGGTGGCCCTGACCCGGACGGAGGCTGCCTCGTTCTTAGCCTTCACCTTCGAACGTGAAACGCAAAGCGGAATTCTCCAAAATTCTCGACACACCGGCCGGACCCGATAATGCGGTCAGCGTGAGGCTGGCCGGACACGCCACGCCGATGAATCTTGCCGTCCGATCAGCAACGGACGACCGATCGTGGACCGGACCAGTTTTTCCACTGCAACCAGCCTCCAGCCTCCCCCGAGGGGGCCCCCCGATTGGCCACGGCGGAGGATCTTCTTCACCGTGGCGGAGCGTTTTATGGTACGGTAATTTATGGACGGTCATTTGCCGGTGATCTGCTTCGCGAACGCCGAAATTGGGAGGATAGGGCACCGACCGATCTTTCAGTCCGGCACAGAAACGTTTGGCTGGACGGCAAGATGGAGGATGCTCTCGGGCAGTACACGATCGCGTTCTTGAACGGCGCCAAACTTAAGTCTTCTAAGCAAATCATAAAAGACCACACTGCGTCGCAAGCTGTTCAAAATGACAGCAGGTTTTTGAGAACCTCTTCTAAAGCACCTGTTTTCGCAGAAGTGTCCTGTTACGCCGATCCATACACTGAGATTTAGTTGTTTTTTTGCAGTTTGTTTCTTTTTTTCCGCAGCGATGCGGTCGTTGCATCAGCTGGTTCCGAACGATCGTGTTTTAGCATATTATTCTGTGATAGCGTTTTGCGAACTCAAACGCCCGCTACAAGGTGACTCCGAACATCTTCCCGTGCTCTATACGCCGTTCTTCATTTTATTGGCGACCGGAATAAGTGCCACTCGGTAAGACCGCGCGGTAAACCTCGCTGCCCCGTGCGAATCAAACGTGTCTTCTTTCGGTGTCACCATATTTTTTAGTGTCCTACCCCGTTGACCTGATCCTTTGACATTTCGCCTTCCACACGTATTCAAATCGGTCGGTAAAAGCGTGGCTTCTTATCTAGCTATCGACAAAAAATATACGCACCACATTATAACTGAAACTGGCCGAGAACAAAGTGGATAGACGAAACAAAATGGAATCTGCCTCGTTATACGGATACGCATATCACGTAGGAAAACCTGATCAACAACATAAAGCTGAACGCTGCAACATTTAACCTCGCTGCATGCCAAACTGTCTGAGAATGTTTTTTTTCTCTCGCAGTTATTATATAACTGAATTCGCAGGATAGCTGGATTGGTCATCAATTGTGAAATTCATGTTCATTTCTTATCATTGCTAATCCTTGTTTTTGTTTGTTCATGCTTTTGGGAGAATAAATTCGCATTATCATAAAAACTTTTTCTTTCCACACAAACATAAGAGACTAGTGAACCTGCTTAGCTTGTTTCGCTCAAACGCTTGTCGCTTAAGAATTTGGTAATAATTTTGTTCAATAATCATTCACAACGAAAAGCTTCAAGTATTAGTCAAAAGGTAGCATGTTAAATGAATCATAACCCTATCTGTACAGTTGAGGTTATTTTCTAACCAGGATTTTTGAAGATTTCAAATATATTTTTATATATTAACTGCAATATTTCTGATTTCGTGATTTCCTGAGAAGCAAAAACTAATACTTAATATTAAATTCGAAAGACGGGCTCGTCATGTTATTCAGCCGAACGATCTAATCAAAGCATCACATTTTGCAAGTATAATATTATGCAAATTAGTAGAAATATTACCTATCCAACGATAGGCAACGGTCTTGATCGAATGACAAGATAATATATAAAATCAGATAACTTCGAACCAAATAATGCATTATTACTAAATTTATACCAGCATGTATCATACCAACAATACTTCAGATATATAGATATTCTATCACAAAGCATAGTGATTTCTTTATGATACACTAAATAAAATTGATTAGCCACCTGGGTGAACCATCACTCAAGATATAAACTTTTTTTTCCAACAAATAGTAACGAATGAAAGTAATAAAGCCCAGGGGTTTGACACTCATGCCGATGATCGATATAAATGCGCCTAAAAGTATGCAACCCAAAGTATGTATTTGAGTCATTTTATATAGTTTACAAGATTTCTTTCATCTTTTATTGTTTAAAATTACTGATGAAAAAGGTTCAAATTTTTCACAAATAGAACTCAATTGAGCACAGATTAAGTACCAGTAATTTATCGAGCTAAGAAGAGAAATATTCATAGTGTTTAAATTGTGAGGAAGAAGCTGACCTGCCCGTTACAAAAAAAAACTTTAAGTCTGTTGTTATTCGCTTCTATAATGGATCGATTCGATTTTATTTCGTGCTTGAATTTACCTCATGCTACTAAAATAAGTTACAATATGTTTAGCATTCGTAGTGAAGATGATTATAGCTAGTGCGTGTCGGAAAACAACTGATTCACAGCGAAGAAAACGATTCCTCAGCTTGCTTCTGCACTTTCATTCGGTTCAGAGGCAAGCAACCGACCTATCCGCATCATTTTCTCCTTTTCGCCTGCTTTACGTTTTGTTTGATGAATAAAATCTAATCACAGTGGCAAGAGGAAAGTGAATGCATTTTAAAACAGCTTTATAAATAGCTTCCCTATCCGGAAATCGACAGCGTTGCCGGGGTCCAGCGTTTCTACGCACAATACAGTTACGTCTTTCGTGTCTCTTCGCCATTTCTTACAGTTTAGTCGTCGTTGAGTTTTCTTGCAAACTGAGTAAGGTATACTAAAACAGATGAACTAACCATAAAATGAGTATTTTTTCATGCACTACCGCCTCCAAAACGTCTGCTCCCCATGCACTCTACTTCTTTCCGGGCGCCTCCTCAGTGAGGAACCTTCGGGCGGCCGGTCGTCGAGCGCGAAGTCGACGGGAACGGTTGCGAGCACGCTGCAACACCCAGCTTCCGTCCGGCTTCTGGAACAACCGCTGCGCCGGAAGTTCGTCCAGCGACTGACCGAACCCTTCCGGTGGGGGCGGTGCCGGCCAGTTAAAGTTCGCCGGCAGGCCACTCTTTTGCGCGTGGCAATTCGGGATGTACAGGACGGGAATGAAGCCCAAGTAACCGGTCGGCTGCTGCTGACCCTGTTGGTTCTGTTGACCATGCTGGTCGGCCGGGCAGTTGCAGGGTGCTTGTGGGACATTCGGCGGCGGATAGGGATAGGGAACGAAGAAGTATGGATACTGCGACACGGCTATCTGATAATTTGGTGGGGGACTGGAGTTGTCTCCTCCGGAGGACGATGGTGGCGAGGATGGTGAAGATGGAGACGACGATGACGAGTCCGGTGGTGAGCTGGTGTCAATGGGTTTCGTCGGTGGGTACACTCCTATTGCGGTGCCTGGAGATCCCGGAATAGGTGTGCTGGACGTAGGCTGCTGTTCTTCCGGAGGTCGTTGAGTCGTTGGTCCTGGGAAAATCAGACAAGTAATCATTAGGAACGTTCTTGCTTCCTTCCACATTGTACAACGACAAAACCATATCATGCATTACTAAGTTCTACTTCACTACATGAACCACGGTCTCTCAAGAGACTCCGGTTCCCAGCACCAGCCAATGTATCGGATGTAAGTTAGTGGTAACTCTTGGTGGCATACTACCTGGAGCGACGGATGGAATCGAAATACTGGCGTTGTGCGTTAGCTGTGCGTCCACTCCGATTGCCGTGTGATTCAGCTCGATTCCTGCGTCAACCGTCATGGCGCTACTTACGTCGATACCACCGACCGAAACTTGCCCGGTATCCCTGGCTCTGACCTGGCCGTTGGCCTTGTCCTTGACCCTGCCATTGTCCCTGTCCTTGACCTTGCCCTTGACCTTGCCCTTGGCCTTGCCATTGTCCTTGTCCTTGGTTTTGTCCTTGTCCCTGACCTTGAACCTGCCCCTGTCCTTGGCTCTGTCCTTGGCCCTGACCTTGCCCCTGTCCTTGCCCTTGTCCTTGGCCTTGATTTTGGCCCTGTCCTTGCCATTGATTCTGCCCTTGCCCTGTTTGTTGACCCTGTCCTTGGCCTTGATTTTGTCCTTGGCCCTGCCATTGGCCTTGCCCTTGCCCCAGTCCCTGTCCTTGTCCTTGTCCTTGTCCCTGCCCCTGCCCCTGCCCCTGCCCCTGCCCCTGCCCCTGTCCTTAGGTGAAGGGCACTTACCTGATTCTGGCCGCTGTGTATACCTTGGTGGCTTCCTTGATGCTGTCCCTGATGCTGTCCGGAGCTGATCGGACCTTGGTGTGAACCCTGATGTTGTCCTTGATGCTCTCCGCTATGAATACCCTGATGGTTCCCTTGATGTTGTCCCTGATGCTGCCCGGAACTGATAGGACCTTCATGCGAACCCTGGTGCTGTCCTTGATGCTCTCCACTACCACCCTGATGGTTTCCTTGGTGTTGTCCTTGGTGTTGTCCAGAGTTTATTGGTCCTTGATGGGAGCCTTGATGCTGTCCTTGATGCTCTCCGTTGCTAATACCCTGATGGCTACCCTGATGCTGCCCCTGGTGTTGTCCGGAGCTTATTGGACCTTGATGTGAACCTTGCTGTTGTCCCTGATGCTCACCACTGGAACCCTGATGACTGCCTTGGTGCTGTCCCTGATGTTGTCCAGAACTGATGGGTCCCTGATGTGAACCCTGGTGTTGTCCTTGATGCTCACCGCTATGGATGCCTTGATGGCTTCCTTGATTTTGTCCTTGGTGATCAACGGACCCCAAAGAACCCTGATGCTGTCCTTGGTGTTGTCCTTGGTGTTGACCTTGCCCCTGACCCTGCCCTTGTCCCTGTTGTTGTCCTTGCTGTTGACCCTGCCCTTGTCCTTGACTTTGACTTTGTCCTTGACCTTGGCTTTGTCCTTGTCCTTGGGTCTGCCCCTGTCCTTGTCCCTGATTCTGTCCCTGCCCTTGCAATTGACCCTGAGTCTGCCCTTGGTTTTGTCCAGGACGCTGCCCTTGTCCTTGTCCTTGACCTTGAATTTGACCTTGTCCTTGATTTTGACCCTGTCCGGGTCGTTGTCCTTGCCACTGTCCTTGTCCTTGTCCTTGTCCTTGAGCTTGTCCTACTCCTTGCCCTTGCCCTTGTCCTTGTCCTTGACCTTGCCCTTGTCCTTGACCTTGTCCTGGACGCTGTCCTTGAAATTGGCCTTGCCCTTGTCCTTGACCTTGTCCCTGGCTCTGACCTGGCCGTTGGCCTTGTCCTTGACCCTGCCATTGTCCCTGTCCTAATTGGCCTTGTGATTGGCCTTGCTGGCCTTGGGATCCACCTTGCTGTCCTTGGCCCCACGACACCTGCACTTGCAAATTGTGCTCCTCCTTGTTTCCGCTGATTGGTTTTTGATGCTGTCCTTGATGTTGTCCCTGGAACTCGCCTTGAGTTAACCCTTGGTGACTTCCTTGATGACTGGTCTGGTGCTGGCCGTCAACCACCGGACCCTGGTGCTGATGCTGATGCTCTCCCTGTTATGAGCTTGTGTTTGTGAACGTGGCTTTCGTAAAAAGAGACTCCGGTTCCCAGCACCAGCCAATGTATCGGATGTAAGTTAGTGGTAACTCTTGGTGGCATACTACCTGGAGCGACGGATGGAATCGAAATACTGGCGTTGTGCGTTAGCTGTGCGTCCACTCCGATTGCCGTGTGATTCAGCTCGATTCCTGCGTCAACCGTCATGGCGCTACTTACGTCGATACCACCGACCGAAACTTGCCCGGTATGATTAAGGGAGGTACCTATCAAACCTGCTTCAACGCCAACCGCTACACCGACGGTTCCGGCCACGGTCACCTGCTGGCTGTCGATCGTGTTCTGGCCACCGTGCGCCACATGCACTCCCTCTCCGGTCAGGGAGACGTTGGAGCTGTGCGTATGGTCGATCGTCCCACCCAGGATCGTCGCCGACGTGTTCGCACCGACAGTTGCTTGCACTCCGCTCGACGAACCTACGGAAGCGCCAATCGTGGCCGCCACACTGTGGTTTGGGCCTGTGTGCGAAGTGCTCGCCGTACCGCTGATACCGGAGGACGATACACCCGCCCCTACAGATATGCCACCTGCCACCCGGCCGGGTACCGATCGAGGGAGGATCGTTCATTAGTAGTGGTCAGTAGGTAAGCGATCGATGCGATCGTGAATGCAGTACACTCATCGGCAGGTATTTACCGTGCGGTCCACCCAGGCCCAGCGATGCCTGCAGTCCCCCATTGCCCGGCTTAAAACCAATCCCAATTTGTACTGGCGTGTGCGGTGCATGTGGTGTGCGTGTGTGTTGAACGGAGTAGTGCGTGTATGTTTGTGGTTGTGAGAGTTTGATCATGATGTTGGCGAGTGGCAGTTCGTGTAAGTAGACGTGTAAAATGTTCGTGTTCGATTAGTCACAATAAAGTTAGCATAAGACGAGGTCGTCGAGCGCGAAGTCGACGGGAACGGTTGCGAGCACGCTGCAACACCCAGCTTCCGTCCGGCTTCTGGAACAACCGCTGCGCCGGAAGTTCGTCCAGCGACTGACCGAACCCTTCCGGTGGGGGCGGTGCCGGCCAGTTAAAGTTCGCCGGCAGGCCACTCTTTTGCGCGTGGCAATTCGGGATGTACAGGACGGGAATGAAGCCCAAGTAACCGGTCGGCTGCTGCTGACCCTGTTGGTTCTGTTGACCATGCTGGTCGGCCGGGCAGTTGCAGGGTGCTTGTGGGACATTCGGCGGCGGATAGGGATAGGGAACGAAGAAGTATGGATACTGCGACACGGCTATCTGATAATTTGGTGGGGGACTGGAGTTGTCTCCTCCGGAGGACGATGGCGGCGAGGATGGTGAAGATGGAGACGACGATGACGAGTCCGGTGGTGAGCTGGTGTCAATGGGTTTCGTCGGTGGGTACACTCCTATTGCGGTGCCTGGAGATCCCGGAATAGGTGTGCTGGACGTAGGCTGCTGTTCTTCCGGAGGTCGTTGAGTCGTTGGTCCTGGGAAAATCAGACAAGTAATCATTAGGAACGTTCTTGCTTCCTTCCACATTGTACAACGACAAAACCATATCATGCATTACTAAGTTCTACTTCACTACATGAACCACGGTCTCTCAAGAGACTCCGGTTCCCAGCACCAGCCAATGTATCGGATGTAAGTTAGTGGTAACTCTTGGTGGCATACTACCTGGAGCGACGGATGGAATCGAAATACTGGCGTTGTGCGTTAGCTGTGCGTCCACTCCGATTGCCGTGTGATTCAGCTCGATTCCTGCGTCAACCGTCATGGCGCTACTTACGTCGATACCACCGACCGAAACTTGCCCGGTATGATTAAGGGAGGTACCTATCAAACCTGCTTCAACGCCAACCGCTACACCGACGGTTCCGGCCACGGTCACCTGCTGGCTGTCGATCGTGTTCTGGCCACCGTGCGCCACATGCACTCCCTCTCCGGTCAGGGAGACGTTGGAGCTGTGCGTATGGTCGATCGTCCCACCCAGGATCGTCGCCGACGTGTTCGCACCGACAGTTGCTTGCACTCCGCTCGACGAACCTACGGAAGCGCCAATCGTGGCCGCCACACTGTGGTTTGGGCCTGTGTGCGAAGTGCTCGCCGTACCGCTGATACCGGAGGACGATACCCCCGCCCCTACAGATATGCCACCTGCCACCCGGCCGGGTACCGATCGAGGGAGGATCGTTCATTAGTAGTGGTCAGTAGGTAAGCGATCGATGCGATCGTGAATGCAGTACACTCATCGGCAGGTATTTACCGTGCGGTCCACCCAGGCCCAGCGATGCCTGCAGTCCCCCATTGCCCGGCTTAAAACCAATCCCAATTTGTACTGGCGTGTGCGGTGCATGTGGTGTGCGTGTGTGTTGAACGGAGTAGTGCGTGTATGTTTGTGGTTGTGAGAGTTTGATCATGATGTTGGCGAGTGGCAGTTCGTGTAAGTAGACGTGTAAAATGTTCGTGTTCGATTAGTCACAATAAAGTTAGCATAAGACGACATGTCAATAACTCTGGTAAGTAGTTTATCTCTACCTGATTATAGCTAGTGCGTGTCGGAAAACAACTGATTCACAGCGAAGAAAACGATTCCTCAGCTTGCTTCTGCACTTTCATTCGGTTCAGAGGCAAGCAACCGACCTATCCGCATCATTTTCTCCTTTTCGCCTGCTTTACGTTTTGTTTGATGAATAAAATCTAATCACAGTGGCAAGAGGAAAGTGAATGCATTTTAAAACAGCTTTATAAATAGCTTCCCTATCCGGAAATCGACAGCGTTGCCGGGGTCCAGCGTTTCTACGCACAATACAGTTACGTCTTTCGTGTCTCTTCGCCATTTCTTGTAGTTTAGTTGTCGTTGAGTTTTCTTGCAAACTGAGTAAGGTATACTAAAACAGATGAACTAACCATAAAATGAGTATTTTTTCATGCACTACCGCCTCCAAAACGTCTGCTCCCCATGCACTCTACTTCTTTCCGGGCGCCTCCTCAGTGAGGAACCTTCGGGCGGCCGGTCGTCGAGCGCGAAGTCGACGGGAACGGTTGCGAGCACGCTGCAACACCCAGCTTCCGTCCGGCTTCTGGAACAACCGCAACATCATAACTCACTTGCTGTACTGAGTGGGTGCATCGACGAAAATTTCGACAGGACGATTCGGTTCAACCACCCGGTAGCCATGCGTGTCGGCTACGTAATGTGTCACGCGCAGCTGTCCGTTGGGATCGATGTAGCCGTAGCAGCCGTACGTGACACCATCGGGACCACGTGTTTCGTGGTGAAACTGTCCATTCGGTCCCACCTCGTAGCCGTACTGATAAGAGCCTGTCAGTGAAAGATGCATGATGAGTTTCTTCACATCGCATACGCAGTTGCAATCAGTTTGTTAGGTACTCACTTGTATTAAAGTTAGCTTCATGGTACTGAGTTTTGCCGGGTTCATCAATCGCAACTATAACTTCCTGTTCTGCACGGATATCCCTGTCCTTGTCCTTGTCCTTGTCCCTGCCCCTGCCCCTGCCCCTGCCCCTGCCCCTGCCCCTGTCCTTGCCCCTGACCCTGCCCCTGTCCCTGTCCCTGTCCCTGCCCCTGTCCTTGCCCCTGACCCTGCCCCTGTCCCTGTCCCTGGCCCTGCCCCTGACCATGCCCTTGTCCTTGTCCTTGATTTTGCCCTTGGCCTTGTCCTTGCCATTGTCCTTGCCCTTGCCCCTGGCCTTGGTTTTGTCCTTGACCTTGGCCTTGCCATTGTCCCTGCCCTTGTCCTTGATTCTGTCCCGGCTTTTGACCTTGGTTTTGGCCTTGGCCTTGGGTTTGACCGTTCCCTTGACCTTGCCCCTGCCCTTGGTTCGGTGGTTTACTTCCTAAAACATTAATCGATCACAGTGCGTGAGAAAACCTAAAATTTAAATTAATAAATTGTTTGGCAAAGGCACTACCTTGTGAACCGCCGCTTCCACCGGTGCTTGGTTGTGTTGGTGCTACAGAGAATTGTGCAAAATAAGAGTAAACAGTGCGCCATAACTAAGTGCTCACTACATCGTACATTGTACGCTAAACCTGCCGCGAATGGTTGCATCAATAAAGTCCTAATCACCCCTCCCCCACCGTACTCACCTGTCGGTGGTTTACCACCACCTGACATGGATCCATCCGGTCGCATGCCACCCGGGAACATTCCACATCCCTTCGGAAGATATAACTCGGTCCAGGGGCGCAACTCTCCACGGCGTCTCTCCTTCGGCTCATTCTGACAGTAAGTCAAACCATCGCGATGCAAAAACGCACCGTAGATGGTGCATTGTTTGGCGCGGTGAGTCTCATGCCACAGCATACACCCGGCGTATGGTTTAGCTGAAAAAAGACAGCCATTCATTCCACTTCGAATATCTTCCATCAAACGCACACGGTGTGCTAAGCATTTCGAGAGGGGTTTGTTGGTTTGATGATCGATAAGGTGCTGACAAGGGTTAAGCAGCAAACCAGTTCCCGGGTGACATTGTGATGCATGCGATGAGCAGTCTTTCCAATGCATTGCGAAAAAAAGCAATCGGCAGGGATGGCTAATCAAAATGATAGCGTTTGAAGAGTGCACTAGATTTTCCATTTAACTGTCCATGTTTCATAATTTGACGTTATATGACTACTGAAAAACGCCAATCCATCTTGAGAAATGCCTGAAGGAATACTATAAATTGTTATAAGATTCAGCGAGAAGAAAACGGAAAAACAATATCGATTGTAGCGTAGCAAGTCACAGCAAATTTGAGTTGATGCTCTAAGTAAGTGCGTTAGTAAGCTGTTTACAGAAAACACATCTATAAAAGCACACAATGACGTGCAGCGTGAGAACAAAATAATCCAATAAGCTTCCCCCTGCAAGCGCTTTCGCCAGGAACCTGAATCAAACGCGGAAATCTCGTGCTGTACTTACGATTTCCATTATGTTTCTCAAAGTTCTGGCAAAATTCGAAATCCTCCAAATCTGGCGGCGTTTCCGATTTCCACACGTTGGCACCTCTCAAGCCCAGACAGTTTAGAACCGATTGAAGTGTTTACCTTTTCACACCATGTGTTGCTCCCATCAAGCCCTAGCAGCTAGCCCGTCCCAACACACCGCATCTAAGCCGACTCAGCGCAACAGACCACAAAACCGCCCACTGGCAGCAGACCCATCAGCCGGCACTGATGGCGGTTCGGTACAAGTCAAAACACTGCCAAACAACTCGCCGCATCCATTTCTCCATCGGGATTGTGTTTCAACGTTTTCCGGCGAATCCAATCCGACCAACGCTTGGGCGCTATGCTAGAACAGTCATACCGGCGCGCTCTTAAAAACCCGGGTTTCAAAGTTTTCTCAGCCCTCCGAACCCGTGTCAAAAAACCGGTGGAAAATTGCGTGGAAAACAAACGTGCGCACGTAAACGAAATGTTCACAAGCGGAAAGGAGCTCGCACCAAACATCGCTTGCTTAATCCCGGTGCTTCGTTCGGGAAGGAAACGTGGTGGCCTAATCCACCGGATGATGGTAACGCTCACGTATATCCCTTCCTAGCGCTGTCGGTCTAATCAACTGCCATTGGCCCGACTTTATGATGCCATTTTCCCCATGCCCTCGTCAAACCAGGCCCCGTATAAACTGAGCATTCCGGCGAATCGACGGCGGACGGAAATGCAAAACTGAGAGCTCGTTTTAAGAAGTGGGAAAGATAATCTGGTTTAAAATTTGATTGCGTGAAGGGTGTCATTTGTTGCGCTGGAAAGGCCCTCAGGCGGTTTTATAGCGCAATGGAGAAGAAGAAGAAGCAGTTCACTCTGCTCGTAACAATGACGGTTTCCTAGCTTTTGTTCTAATGTTTCAATTATCGTACGCCATTACAGCGAAATTGCCAGCGTTATCGCTAACAACAAGTATGATATCAGCAATAAATGCTATCCCCAGTTAAAAGAATGTACGAATACTAATTGCATACAAAGCGTACGACTACAATCTAATTGTAATAAAAATATAATAGATAAACTAGAAGAAAAAAAAACAAAATTAAAAAAACAGAAAAACCCAGAGTTATAGATTAAGAAGGCTTAAAAGGCGTAAAATAGTAATAAATTCTATAAAATAATTAGTAAGAGACCAACAAGCCAGTCATTATTTATTTAACATGAATTAATAAAAAACAAGAAGTAAAAATTAGAAGAATGCATGTTATTTAATAATAAAATTAATATAAAAATAACGAGAGGCAATTAGCAATCAGTACTTAAGGCGTTAGATACGTTTTCCATGAGGATAAAATAAATTAGTTAATTGTATAACCATCTACCCATAACTCTAGGTTAAATCAATACAAAACAAGTAAACAAAAAAATAAATACATAAATAAAGAGTAAATTACATGCATTCACTCAGTCAATATTTTTACAGCATTCCATATTAGCCAGGATATACTAAAGCTTAACCATGTTTGAGCGATTTGCTGCAATTTGGATTGTTAACATAATTCTTAACACAAGAAAATGAACAATAAATAAATTATTCACAAAATTTACATGAAAATAATAGTAGCATGATATTATTTTAATAGTTTTGAAAACAAGAACATACTATGGTTACACGAAGCAACGAGAACTGATATTATTCCGTTCCGAAAAACAACATCAAATCAAAAATTAAAACATAAAAGGATTTTCTCGTACCGAACTATGCCTTAATGAGTGGAAAAACAATTCCAAACATAAATTACATTCTAATGAAAGCTACAGATAACACATCGTAAGCAGTCTGAAATGATAGCGAGCAGCGAGCTAGTGTAATCCCACGCGAACTACGCGCTACCCAACCGATGTCGTAGCTTCAGTTATAAAACACCAAACTAAGCACAAAAACACAAACCCGCTTGGTGCAGCACTTTTCTCCGTCTCACATTCCCTCCCGTCGGGCAGCGCGGAAAATTCTGTCTATTATTTTTATTCGTTTCGTGTATGGTTTCATTTAATCACAACAATACCCCGGCTGCAAAGGTTGCCCACACGGAGAAAAACAAGCCACAGCCACAACACAGCCCGATACGTTGTACATTTTAATTCAATTAATGTCTCGCACTTATCTTGCCGTTCTCTGGTCGCTCGGTCGGACGCGTCTCGGGCCCGCTTCGTATCTGCCCAGCAAGCATCCCGGGACCGGGCGTTGCTCTGGAGTGCATTGTGGAGCTCGTAGCGACGGTAACATGATTATGCTGCTATTTTTTTATAAGAAGAAGAAGAAGCAGTTCACTCTGCTCGTAACAATGACGGTTTCCTAGCTTTTGTTCTAATGTTTCAATTATCGTACGCCATTACAGCGAAATTGCCAGCGTTATCGCTAACAACAAGTATGATATCAGCAATAAATGCTATCCCCAGTTAAAAGAATGTACGAATACTAATTGCATACAAAGCGTACGACTACAATCTAATTGTAATAAAAATATAATAGATAAACTAGAAGAAAAAAAAAAAATAAAAAAACAGAAAAACCCAGAGTTATAGATTAAGAAGGCTTAAAAGGCGTAAAATAGTAATAAATTCTATAAAATAATTAGTAAGAGACCAACAAGCCAGTCATTATTTATTTAACATGAATTAATAAAAAACAAGAAGTAAAAATTAGAAGAATGCATGTTATTTAATAATAAAATTAATATAAAAATAACGAGAGGCAATAAGCAATCAGTACTTAAGGCGTTAGATACGTTTTCCATGAGGATAAAATAAATTAGTTAATTGTATAACCATCTACCCATAACTCTAGGTTAAATCAATACAAAACAAGTAAACAAAAAAATAAATACATAAATAAAGAGTAAATTACATGCATTCACTCAGTCAATATTTTTACAGCATTCCATATTAGCCAGGATATACTAAAGCTTAACCATGTTTGAGCGATTTGCTGCAATTTGGATTGTTAACATAATTCTTAACACAAGAAAATGAACAATAAATAAATTATTCACAAAATTTACATGAAAATAATAGTAGCATGATATTATTTTAATAGTTTTGAAAACAAGAACATACTATGGTTACACGAAGCAACGAGAACTGATATTATTCCGTTCCGAAAAACAACATCAAATCAAAAATTAAAACATAAAAGGATTTTCTCGTACCGAACTATGCCTTAATGAGTGGAAAAACAATTCCAAACATAAATTACATTCTAATGAAAGCTACAGATAACACATCGTAAGCAGTCTGAAATGATAGCGAGCAGCGAGCTAGTGTAATCCCACGCGAACTACGCGCTACCCAACCGATGTCGTAGCTTCAGTTATAAAACACCAAACTAAGCACAAAAACACAAACCCGCTTGGTGCAGCACTTTTCTCCGTCTCACATTCCCTCCCGTCGGGCAGCGCGGAAAATTCTGTCTATTATTTTTATTCGTTTCGTGTATGGTTTCATTTAATCACAACAATACCCCGGCTGCAAAGGTTGCCCACACGGAGAAAAACAAGCCACAGCCACAACACAGCCCGATACGTTGTACATTTTAATTCAATTAATGTCTCGCACTTATCTTGCCGTTCTCTGGTCGCTCGGTCGGACGCGTCTCGGGCCCGCTTCGTATCTGCCCAGCAAGCATCCCGGGACCGGGCGTTGCTCTGGAGTGCATTGTGGAGCTCGTAGCGACGGTAACATGATTATGCTGCTATTTTTTTATCACCTCGTACGCATACCAGACCGGTGGATGTAAA
The DNA here is from genome assembly GCA_002091845.1 of Anopheles cracens. Taxonomy (NCBI): domain Eukaryota; kingdom Metazoa; phylum Arthropoda; class Insecta; order Diptera; family Culicidae; genus Anopheles; species Anopheles cracens. Next base: position 24,560 of record KZ069896.1, read on the forward strand.
AATCGATTAGCTGACGGGTGGGAGTGTATCGGAAGGAAGCCAACCTGTGCGCTGTGCGCTGACTACGACTGTGCTTTCGTTCTAAGAACACACCAGCCTAGCACATATACACGGTTTAATGGTTGCAGCGTGTAGCAGCGAAACAAAAGCATGGTCATGTGTGACTCCGGCACGGAATTCCGCCTCACCGTAGCCTAGCCATGAGGCGATGCTTTCCGTACTGTCTCCTAGAACGGAGACCACCCCGTCAACGTCAGTGTTGCTTAATTTGCTGCATTTTTCCTTTGCCTGCCGCTTCGGAGTGTAGCTTTTGACCCAAAGCCGGCACTCGGTCTCGGAATGCCTGACCAGTAACCATGGCCGGACATTGGCAACGTTTCAACCACGCTTTTCATTCCTACGTGTTTTTTTTTTTTTTTTTTGTACAGTATGCACCGCATCGGGAAGGACGCCCGAGCTCGGATGGGATGCGCATCCTGGCAGGATAAAGTAATTGGCTTCGGGTGCTTCTGAAGAATGCCATTTGCCATTCCCGCTCGTCTGCCTTTCAACAGTTGCACCAGTGAAATAGACATGGCGGACACCGTCATTGCTCGCCCACCGTTCAACATACCGCGGATAACGATGAATCCAGTTCGCATTTATGAGTAAAAACAACCCGAATTACGATCGGCTTGTCACTTACTTCCTTTTTTCGTTTCATCCTTCGTGGAACACAAGGCTGGTACGGTACGTAGCGTGTAGAGTGAACATAATTAACACCTCGTTCGCCATTGTTTGGGTCTATTATGTCATCTTTTAAATATGTACGCACTTTGAATTTTTTCCTCGCTTGAGATGCAGTTCTCGTTCAATCTTTTTTCTCCTCCTGTCTTTTAATCTGCCATATATGTATGTCAAAAATCTAAAAACTCTCGAATAATTAAATAAATAAATAATATAATAAACGAAAAATTACACACTCGAGAAAATGCTTTTAATGGCAATGAAAAATGGCTGCATATCAATTTATTTGTTAATTTACGATGTGTAACAACGTTTGACAAAACAAAACTTCATTTGTGAATGTTTCAAATATTTTCATATATTTTTGCAATTCTTTTTTCATGCTTTTAATATGTTTTAACGATATTTGAAAATGATATGTTTGGAATATACTATTTCAAAAAAATAAACAATACATGTCCTTTTTAAAGTAATTATTACAATATTTAATGGCGTTTGCTTACGAATTTTCTTCCTTAACAACAAGAGAATCGTTTTCTATCGTTTCGTTTGATACAGTGACGTTGTTTACTCGTGTTTTATTAAGTCCAATTGCAAAGTTTTTTCATTAAAATAACAATTTTTGTTAGGTGTACTCACACCGACATAGTTGGAGTTATCTATTCTTATTAAAACAGCAAAGACGCTATAAGATCATTGGATAGCTAATAGAGAAAAACTTCAACCGTTTCTCCTCTTTAATAATAATTTTAATTTAAAATAATGTAACGAAATTTAAAATAATGTAACGATGCTTAGGGTAAGCAATGAACTGAATTTCATCTGTCAATTTCATCAACAACTCCAAGACGAAATAAACATCACAAGTCTAATCGTTCTGCTTCACAGGTGGTCAACAGCAGACTAATTTGAAATAACTCACGAAAACTTCCAAATGACCCAGTTTCCTCTAATGAGCCCGAATAATATTTCACGTTTGTAGGACGGCTCGTCGAGTGAGCACAATTAGTCGGGCAATTAATTTCACTTGCCGCAGCGGTCAAGTTTTTGCCCTCCCAAAAGGTAGATATCAAATGAATTGCCCTCACAGACAACAAGAAGAAAACAAAACGCTCACTCACACATCCCAAACGAGAAAGGTACATTATGTTTGCCTTCCAAAAAGTAAGACAACTCTCCGTACAGTGTTCCGTCACCCATCTCCGGTCCGATCCGGTAAGGAGCATAATTCTCTATCTGCGGCGCGTTTTTTTTTTTTTTGGACCGGTCGCCATCGCTGTGTGCGCTTCTTCTGTGCAGTGTGTGTGACTAAGCATCCACGTCCGTTTTCCGTTTGGCCACGCGGGCCCAAAACCACTTCGGTGCCCGTGGAGCCATTCTCAAATCATCACATTTTGTTTTAATTCGCGCAAACGTACTCGCCTAATATGGTCGTCGGATTCGGGCTGATTTGTATCGCCCGCGGGACCATAAGTACATCTAATGCGTGGCTTCACTATCGCCTATAGCAACAACAACACACATACACACAATATGCACACTCGACAGTAAAGTTTTATCATTTCGTTAGATTCTCCCCCTCCTTCGCGGGCCGGCTCTGGGACGTCTCGCGTAGACCTTGAAGGAGTCGGTGGGGAAATACACACCGAAAAAAAGCTCTTGACGCCCTCCCCGAAAAAAAAGGGTGGCACTTGGAATCTATTTGTGTTAGACATCAAGAACGAAGATTTCAAGCAGTCGTGTTGGAAAGCACACAAACGTCACTAGCATGTGCCAGAATTGTCATGTTGGTGGTCGTTTTGACTGTTGTAATATTTTTCAAGTGAGGCTTTAATCTATATAACAAAATGGGTTTGGTGAAGTCTTTATCTATATCTTCCGGATATTCTAGGTGATTTTTATCTCTCACCTTGAAAATAAATTCATACTTACTTTGGAACCATGTTTGTTGAGAGTGAATAAGAGAGAACATTCCAATTGTGCTTTAAAACGGCAGGTGGCTTTAAAGTTGACATACATTTATTAAGTGTCCCGAATATCTACACAAAATCTTGTTCGACCATTCCTTCAAGTTGAGCACTCCTACCACTCCTACCATACCTACCAACGTGTTGACACCTTCTTCGGAAGAAAAAAATTCGATCCGGCGTTCCGGACGAGCGCTCTCACATACCGCAAGTCGTACCTTCGCACAGCATTCCAAACATGCCAGATGTGCTTTCTTTGATGTGTGAGCGTGTTCGGTAGCGCTCGCTTCAACACCATCTGATCCTGCTCAGCGGCTCGAAAAGCTTCGGACTCTTCGGTTCGATTGAATATCGTTCCGGACACGCTGGCACGCTCGTGACGTGTGGCCCTGGGACACCTGGGCAGTGGTCGTACAAAGGAGAACCGGGTGTAATTGATTTATGTGTCAAACGGCGTCTGCCTTTCTAGCGCACACATCCGCGCGAAAGATGCCGAAACAAAGGGATGCAATGGACGGAAAAGTTTGCGCATCGATAGCGTTTAGGCTGATTAGGTTAGGGGGAAACTTTCGACGACGTACTGCGCCAACCGGTGACATTCATTACGCGAGAGTCCTCCTATGCTCTTATCATAGTGAGACTACGTTATGGTTTGAATGCAGAATAGCAGTTGAATAATTAAATAAACGTAGCTATGCTAGGTAAAATTAAATTTAACTGCAACAAGATTTAGATGTCACTAGATGAGTCCCGTTTAAAGCTACACGTACATTATTCCAAACACATCTGAAAGGGTTCCGCATGGAGTGAATCTTCCACGATAAATGATTGGAAGCACGTACGCTGAAACCTCATCCACCCAGTTAGCTGGCTATTCGGGAAAACATACATCTTGTAATGAAATGTTAGGGTCTGCTACGTGTTGCTTCGTTTTCGGATCGCGAAGGCGCAGCGGAGCGCAGTGGCAAAATATTGGAACACACTTTTCGGAGTCTGTTTGCTGTCAAGACTACAGGTTCACTTTCTTTCCGTCTTGAGGAGTATTTTTCATGGTCTTTTATTCGATCGTTCTTTTGGAATGATGAGACAGCAATGTTTTGCGATGCTTTTGATTTTGTTTTCCATTTGCCGATTAATTTCATAACATAAAGTCTGAAAATGATTACTTTTCAAGAGAGAAATCAAGTGGTTTCGGGGCAACCAAGCAGATTGAATCGCTTGATAAATTGTGCGTGACATTAACGATTTAATTCTATTTCGGAAGAAACATAAAAATAAAAATTACCTTCACTGATCTTACCCGCAGTGCCTGCTGTGTGAGTCTAGTGACTCAATGGTTCGCTTAAATCTCAACGGCGATCATAACGCACAAATCGCAACAACAGAATAGAATAAATTAGGCAATGAATCACTGAGCACCGGCTCGTCACTCGTCTGCTAAGCTTAGCCGGCAAAGCATTTGCATGTTTCGGGCGTCCGCTGCTCGGTTGTGCGTTTGGGCGTTCTTTTTGGCACTGGACATTACGTCATGTAAAGTGTATCCCTTAAAAGTGACGACTCGTTACGGACAAACGCAAACGGAAGCGTTGAGGGTACGTACGGTATGGATTAGCCAACGGTTTTCGGCAACGATGATCCCGGTGCCAGCCAAACCCACCACAGCACTCGTTGTAGGCGATTTGTATCAACATCGTTCGCTGAACGCTACGCCTTCGTCGGCTGGAATGGTCTCTCGGGTCGTAACTTGAATTATGCTCCTTACCGGATCGGACCGGAGATGGGTGACGGAACACTGTACGGAGAGTTGTCTTACTTTTTGGAAGGCAAACAGGCATACACCCGGCGTATGGTTTAGCTGAAAAACGACAGCCATTCATTCCACTTCGAATATCTTCCATCAAACGCACACGGTGTGCGAAGCATTTCGAGAGGGGTTTGTTGGTTTGATGATCGATAAGGTGCTGACAAGGGTTAAGCAGCAAACCAGTTCCCGGGTGACATTGTGATGCAGGCGATGAGCAGTTTTTTCAATGCATTGCGAATAAAAAGCAATCGGCAGGGATGGCTAATCAAAATGATAGCGTTTGAAGAGTGCACTAGATTGTCCATTTAACGCTGTTTCATAATTTGACGTTATATGACAACTGAAAAACGCCAATCCATCATGAGAAATGCCTGAAGGAATACTATAAATTGTTATAAGATTCAGTGAGAAGAAAACGGGAAAAACAATATCGATTGTAGCGTAGCAAGTCACAGCAAATTTGAGTTGATGCTCTAAGTAAGTGTGTTAGTAAGCTGTTTACAGAAAACACATCTACAAAAGCACACAATGACGTGCAGCGTGAGAACAAAATAATCCAATAAGCTTCCCCCTGCAAGCGCTTTCGCCAGGAACCTGAATCAAACGCGGAAATCTCGTGCTGTACTTACGATTTCCATTATGTTTCTCAAAGTTCTGGCAAAATTCGAAATCCTCCAAATCTGGCGGCGTTTCCGATTTCCACACGTTGGCACCTCTCAAGCCCAGACAGTTTAGAACCGATTGAAGTGTTTACCTTTTCACACCATGTGTTGCTCCCATCAAACCCTACCATCTAGCCCTTCCCAACACACCGCATCTAAGCCGACTCAGCGCAACAGACCACAAAACCGCCCACTGGCAGCAGACCCATCAGCCGGCACTGATGGCGGTTCGGTACAAGTCAAAACACTGCCAAACAACTCGCCGCATCCATTTCTCCATCGGGATTGTGTTTCAACGTTTTCCGGCGAATCCAATCCGACCAACGCTTGGGCGCTATGCTAGAACAGTCATATCGGCGCGCTCTTAAAAACCCGGGTTTCAAAGTTTTCTCAGCCTTCCGAACCCGTGTCAAAAAACCGGTGGAAAATTGCGTGGAAAACAAACGTGCGCACGTAAACGAAATGCTCACAAGCGGAAAGGAGCTCGCACCAAACATCGCTTGCTTAATCCCGGTGCTTCGTTCGGGAAGGAAACGTGGTGGCCTAATCCACCGGATGATGGTAACGCTCACGTATATCCCTTCCTAGCGCTGTCGGTCTAATCAACTGCCATTGGCCCGACTTTATGATGCCATTTTCCCCATGCCCTCGTCAAACCAGGCCCCGTATAAACTGAGCATTCCGGCGAATCGACGGCGGACGGAAATGCAAAACTGAGAGCTCGTTTTAAGAAGTGGGAAAGATAATCTGGTTTAAAATTTGATTGCGTGAAGGGTGTCATTTGTTGCGCTGGAAAGGCCCTCAGGCGGTTTTATAGCGCAATGGAGAAGAAGAAGAAGCAGTTCACTCTGCTCGTAACAATGACGGTTTCCTAGCTTTTGTTCTAATGTTTCAATTATCGTACGCGAAATTACAGCGAAATTGCCAGCGTTATCGCTAACAACAAGTATGATATCAGCAATAAATGCTATCCCCAGTTAAAAGAATGTACGAATACTAATTGCATACAAAGCGTACGACTACAATCTAATTGTAATAAAAATATAATAGATAAACTAGAAGAAAAAAAAAAAATAAAAAAACAGAAAAACCCAGAGTTATAGATTAAGAAGGCTTAAAAGGCGTAAAATAGTAATAAATTCTATAAAATAATTAGTAAGAGACCAACAAGCCAGTCATTATTTATTTAACATGAATTAATAAAAAACAAGAAGTAAAAATTAGAAGAATGCATGTTATTTAATAATAAAATTAATATAAAAATAACGAGAGGCAATTAGCAATCAGTACTTAAGGCGTTAGATACGTTTTCCATGAGGATAAAATAAATTAGTTAATTGTATAACCATCTACCCATAACTCTAGGTTAAATCAATACAAAACAAGTAAACAAAAAAATAAATACATAAATAAAGAGTAAATTACATGCATTCACTCAGTCAATATTTTTACAGCATTCCATATTAGCCAGGATATACTAAAGCTTAACCATGTTTGAGCGATTTGCTGCAATTTGGATTGTTAACATAATTCTTAACACAAGAAAATGAACAATAAATAAATTATTCACAAAGTTTACATGATTATAATAGAAGCATGATATTATTCTAACAGTTTTGAAAACAAGAACAAACTATGGTTACTCGAAGCAACCAGAACTGATATTATTCCGTTCCGAAAATCAACATCAAATCAAAAATTAAAACATAAAAGGATTTTCTCGTACCGAACTGTGCCTTAATGCGTGGAAAAACAATTCCAAACATAAATTACATTCTAATGAAAGCTACAGATAACACATCGTAAGCAGTCTGAAATGATAGCGAGCAGCGAGCTAGTGTAATCCCACGCGAACTACGCGCTACCCAACCGATGTCGAAGCTTCAGTTATAAAACACCAAACTAAGCACAAAAACACAAACCCGCTTGGTGCAGCACTTTTCTCCGTCTCACATTCCCTCCCGTCGGGCAGCGCGGAAAATTCTGTCTATTATTTTTATTCGTTTCGTGTATGGTTTCATTTAATCACAACAATACCCCGGCTGCAAAGGTTGCCCACACGGAGAAAAACAAGCCACAGCCACAACACAGCCCGATACGTTGTACATTTTAATTCAATTAATGTCTCGCACTTATCTTGCCGTTCTCTGGTCGCTCGGTCGGACGCGTCTCGGGCCCGCTTCGCATCTGCCCAGCAAACATCCCGGGACCGGGCGTTGCTCTGGAGTGCATTGTGGAGCTCGTAGCGACGGTAACATGATTATGCTGCTATTTTTTTATCCCAAGTTACGACCCGAGAGACCATTCCAGCCGACGAAGGCGTAGCGTTCAGCGAACGATGTTGATACAAATTTTATCGCCTACAACGGGTGGGTTCGGCTGGCACCGGGATCATCGTTGCCGAAAACCGTTGGCTAATCCATACCGTACGTACCCTCAACGCTTCCGTTTGCGTTTGTCCGTAACGAGTCGTCACTTTTAAGGGATACACTTTACATGACGTAATGTCCAGTGCCAAAAAGAACGCCCAAACGCACAACCGAGCAGCGGACGCCCGAAACATGCAAATGCTTTGCCGGCTAAGCTTAGCAGACGAGTGACGAGCCGGTGCTCAGTGATTCATTGCCTAATTTATTCTATTCTGTGGTTGCGATTTGTGCGTTATGATCGCCGTCGAGATTTAAGCGAACCATTGAGTCACTAGACTCACACAGCAGGCACTGCGGGTAAGATCAGTGAAGGTAATTTTTATTTTTATGTTTCTTCCGTAATTGAATTAACTCGTTGATGTCACGCACAATTTATCAAGCGATTCAATCTGCTTGGTTGTCCCGAAACCACTTGATTTCTCTCTTGAAAAGTAATCATTTTCAAACTTTATGTTATGAAATTAATCGGCAAATCGAAAACAAAATCAAAAGCATCGCAAAACATTGCTATCTCATCATTCCAAGAGAACGACCGAATAAAAGACCATGAAAAATACTCCTCAAGACGGAAAGAAAGTGAACCTGTAGTCTCGACAGCAAACAGACTCCGAAAAGTGTGTTCCAATCTTTTGCCACTGCGCTCCGCTGCGCCTTCGCGATCCGAAAACGAAGCAACACGTAGCAGACCCTAACATTTCATTACAAGATGTATGTTTTCCCGAATAGCCAGCTAACTGGGTGGATGAGGTTTCAGCGTACGTGCTTCCAATCATTTATCGTAGAAGATTCACTCCATGCGGAACCCTTTCAGATGTGTTTGGAATACGTACGCGTAGCTTTAAACGGGATCCTTCTAGTGACATCTAAATCTTGTTGCAGTTAAATTTAATTTTACCTAGCATAGCTACATTTATTTAATTATTCAACTGCTATTCTGCATTCAAACCATAACGTAGTCTCACTATGATAAGAGCATAGGAGAACTCTCGCGTAATGAATGTCACCGGTTGGCGCAGTACGTCGCCGAAAGTTTCCCCCTAACCTAATCAGCCTAAACGCTATCGATGCGCAAACTTTTCCGTCCATTGCATCCCTTTGTTTCGGCATCTTTCGCGCGGATATGTGCGGATAGAAAGGCAGACGCCGTTTGACACATAAATCAATTACACCCGGTTCTCCTTTGTTCGACCACTGCCCAGGTGTCCCAGGGCCACACGTCACGAGCGTGCCAGCGTGTCCGGAACGATATTGAATCGAACCGAAGTGTCCGAAGCTTTTCGAGCCGCTGAGCAGGATCAGATGGTGTTGAAGCGAGCGCTACCGAACACGCTCACACATCAAAGAAAGCACATCTGGAATGTTTGGAATGCTGTGCGAAGGTACGACTTGCGGTATGTGAGAGCGCTCGTCCGGAACGCCGGATCGAAGTTTTTTCTTCCGAAGAAGGTGTCAACACGTTGGTAGGAGTTGGTAGGTGTGGAAGGAGTGCTCAATTTGAAGGAATGGTCGAACAAGATTTTGTGTAGAAATTCGGGATACTTAAGAAATGTATGTCAACTTTAAAGCCACCTGCCGTTTTAAAGCACAATTGGAATTGGGTTCTCTCTTATTCACTCTCAACAAACATGGTTCCAAAGTAAGTATGAATTTATTTTCAAGGTGAGAGATAAAAATCACCTAGAATATCCTGAAGATATAGATAAAGACTTCACCAAACCCATTTTGTTATGTAGATTAAAACCTCACTTGAAAAATATTACAACAGTCAAAACGACCACCAACATGACAATTCTGGCACATGCCACTGACGTTTGTGTGCTTTCCAACACGACTGCTTGAAATCTTCGTTCTTGATGTCTAACACAAATAGATTCCAAGTGCCACCCTGCACTCACCGCTGGATGACGCGTGCTGGTGGCGTTGGCTGGCATTTGGCAAAAGTAAGATGAAAAATTAAACAGCATCTTCGACACCGGCTCGCGTCTTCTGCGATTAGGTGTGGGTCACCAACAAGAAGAAGAAGAAGACAAACGACAAACGATGACGGTACCGGTTACCGTGGTAACGATCTTGATTAAGCGTCATATAAGTTTCGAGTAATTTGTCGTAAAAGGTGACGGGATTCGATGGTCACCCAAAACGCAAACACGACCACGACAAACACGCCGAGATTTGGATTGTTCCGGCCTTCGGTCGTGTCAAATGCTAGCACAATTTGGCGCAGCACTTCTGCAATTAGGGCCGTTAGGCGTAAAAGCATTCGCGATTGTTTAACCGTCGCGCTCTATCATCCGACTCGCGGCGTTGATTCAATTGCTGAGAGCTGAGCTGAGCGCAGTAAGATTTCAGCCCATTTTTGTGCCACCTCCAAAGCAAGTTTGGCAACCCGCAATGGACACCGAGTTTTCATGTGCAATCCAAATGTTTCTTCCACAAAAACCATCCAGGTCTATCGTCACTCCCCCTCAGGGGGGGGCTTGCTACCGGCTGCAACAGGCGCGCTAGGTCGTTAGGCAAACCATAACCATAAACCGGCTCGCACCGTACGGTTGGTTCTCGGCCGCGTGACGTTTGTGTGCTTTCCAACACGACTGCTTGAAATCTTCGTTCTTGATGTCTAACACAAATAGATTCCAAGTGCCACCCTTGGATCCATCCTCTCTTCGCTTCTAGTGCGAGTCTAGTACGACAATCTCCCTCCCAACCGGTGCTAATGTCCACATCAATCGTAATTCTTTCTGGCCGTGCCTTTCAGCAGCACGACCCGCAACACACCTATATCGCAACCGAAGACTCGCGCACACATAACGCAACACGCGGGACCCTATTCCGTTCGCTCCACCGGTCGGTTATCCTTCACATTTATCTATATCACCGCGGCTCTATCTGCGGCGCGTTTTTTTTTTTTTTGGACCGGTCGCCATCGATGTGTGCG
>KZ069897.1:1248-16763 GCA_002091845.1 Anopheles cracens
AGCGCAGTCCTCGAGCTATGTTGAACGTATCTTGACCGGTCTTGAACCTTTCCGGAGTGCTATCTCGGCGGGCATGACGATCGGCATGGTGGCTTTGGGCAGTTGACATCGATATCGTCCAAATGCGGCAATGGCGAAGTTAAGAGTGCGGTACACTTAGTTGAGGTTATTTATGCCAGTGTTGAGTATTTTCGTACAATAAATTAACCGAAATTTATTACAATAAACTGTTCCTCCGATGGTATTGGGGACCGTCATTTGCATACCGTGCTGGACACCCTGCCGGGACAAACGTGGGTACCAGAAGTTTTGCCATTCGTAGCGTCACAACGGGAAGTCAGAGTCAAGTCAGACATCCGACGACTCTAAATGATGCTCAATAGTGAGGAGGATAAAATACAGATGTATGGTATGAAATGCGCTTTCAGGTGCTGTGGTCGACAGCTTGATTGTATGATTTAAGACAATCATTTTAAGGTAATAGTTTTATAAATGTTTATCCGACCAGTAGAGCGCTTGTGTTCATAATCGTTTGCTGAGACGCTTTAGTTGAAGTTTTCTTCCACACATTTCTGACACATATTGTATAGAACAGACTGTAAAGTTCTTTCCAATGCCTAGTTTACACTGGAAGCCTCTACTTCACCCATATTGATTGGCCCGAACAGAGTGCAGTCCTTCAAAACGTGATTGGGTTGGATTTGGCAATGGTGTTTGGAGAACCGCAGTTGACTATGTTGCAATGCCGCATTTAAGATGGATTGCTAGGGAAGAGTAATTTATGTATCAATTCAGATTTTGTTGAAATTTTTATTAGGGAATTTATGTGGAACTTGGTTCTATACATTTTCAAATTAAAGTTATGACTTAAGATACTATCTTCGGTAACATTCAAAAACTATTTTTGTTACTAGTTTTACCTTCCTACAGTACAAAACCCGTCGCACTTATGTGGAACCTGTTTCGACCAACTTGTCGGATGCGTTAGAGAATAACGGGAGCGAATTTAGATGAGAGAGAAAGATATAAAAGGCGAAAGATTTTGTAATCGGGTTTTGTACGCTAGAAACGGAGGAATAAAGAGGCTAATTTTTTTTAAACTTCGTGACGGAATCACGCTACTGCAAAATATCGTATAAATTCCTTTCCTTGAGACCGTTTTCTAATAATTACTATTTTAGTTACTATTGTTTAAATTCTAAACAATGGTGTGTAACATAACTGTAACTGTAACGTAAAAAGTATCATAAAATTTATAATTTAGAGAAATATTTGTTTGTCTTCTTGGTTTGTACAACAACCTGAGCAGATATAGTATTTTCATTTTTGGCATTATACCCGTAGTTTTATAGTTAGTAATACATTTGAAGGGACGGTGCAATCGAAATTTGAATTGAACTGATGTTAGGCATTATATGATATGATCTGTTTACCAAATTCAATCGGACAATTCAATCGGTCTTTCAGAATAATTTCCTAGACCTCATTGAAACGCAACAGCAGTTATATATCGTTCAATTCTGCAATTTTGGCGCAACGCTGGAAAATCAATACTTTCATTCCGTAAATTACGCCCCATATTGGTCGTGCTACAAAATTATCCAGCTCAATGAGAAGGATTCAAACGGAAGCATTGCTTATCGAAGGGGAAAAGTGAACCTCTTGCCAAGACTTACGCGGAACCGCGAAGCCAACGAGCGAAAACCAGTGGACGAGCAGTAAGAAGCAATAAAACTTTCGCAATAAAATAGTCATGACATAAAAACCTTCGCACTTATCCGTGCTCCAGCGTGGAGCTGGACGGAAAAGTAGAAAATGAAAAATTACTATCCCATGGGTGTCGGCCGCGGGTGCTAGCAATTGTTGCTCGGCAGCATCGGGGTTTTGGACGGTTGCGCCGCGGTTGGCGTGAACGGTTTACCGGGACCGGCACCGAGTGGCTATCGGGTCTTGGGAAAATTTGCATAATTGAATTAGCCATGCTACATTAGCCCGATATGTGCGCGGAGTGAGGAAATCAATATAAAATATTCTTTTTAATATCGTCTCTCCCTATCCCGCCATTGTGTCCTGCGATGTGAGCGCCCCGAGCGATCATCCTAGTGACCGGTGTGCGAAGATGTGAGCATTTCTCGCCGTTCGTGTGTGTCTTGTGTCTCCGTCTTTCCCGAGCGGGGAAAACGCCGAACGAGTGGTGTAAAATTAGTTTCCTTTCGCCGGCTGGCTTCCAGGCGCGTGTTGCGCACGTCACCTGCGAGGGCACTTAAAAACCTGCCAGACACATTAAAAAGGATCACTTTTGGATCGTTCTCTCGAGCCCGGGCAGAAGTTGTAGTGCCAGACGGCGCCCAATGGCTTCCGGGTGAGCCGCTCGAACGTGTTATGATTTTTCCACCGAGAGAAATTTTCCTTCCGCTTAAGCATTTTTGTTTCACTCCTTCGCTCGCCTCTCGGGCGAGCAATTTGCAGCGCTTAACGGGGAATATCATTTTCATGAGTTCTTGCTGGTCGGATTTTTTGTAGACGCTCACTCGCTCGCTTCCTCATTGCTGAGCCACGCCGGGATAGCGTTTTCTCGTATAGTTACTTTTTATTGATCTGACCATTTACACTAATTGACTCATTCGTGGAACGTGCAATGGGACCGGCAAAGAGGAATGCGCGATAGCGCTACTTCGCTGCAAGATGGAGCGGACAAAATGAAGCCATTGACACAAGATTGTTAGGCACTCATTTATAACACCATAACGAGAGGAGCGTCTTCAAAGGTGGTTTTATGATCAGGCTCTAATGTGGCTTAATTTAGACTGTATAATTATGAAGTATTTACCTTAAAGGAATGAAAAGATAATAAATTACCCAGCTGGTATAATTTGATTGCGTTTTAAAATACGCATTTTAATGAATTCGAAACAACAAAACTTTTTATTAACTCTTTTAATCCCATTAAACTTATTCAAATTATTTACTATTTCAATTGATATAAACATGATTAGTCTTATTGCCTGCTTAGTCTCGAGGATATTAATACGGAAGTTCACGGCCGCGCGCAGCCGAGCTTTGCACAGATGAGAACCGAAATTAATTTTTATTAATCGCTTTTTTAGAGCACCCCACGTGATCGTGATCGAGCTTTCGGGGGTCTTTGCCAGCGCGCTCGCGTCTGGCGAAGCGGGATGATTCACGATCGTGGCCCTGACCATCGCCGGTGGTAATGACAAACGGCGGGCCGGACTTTCCGCCGCGCGCACGGGCTTCACAGGTCGACGCTGATAGCAATAATGCGGCGCGGTTTGGCCCGCCCGGTTCAGCGGCTTAGCGACGAAATGTCGCTAGTCGACATCGGTTCGCGTTCGTTGTGGAGCCAGCGCATTAGCGCTTCTCGGAAGTCGGGCACGGGCGCAGAGCGGTTTCGGACAGTCCATTTAGCTAATGCGCCCGTAATGACAGAAATTAATTGAATGCAATAAAACTCAGGAAATTGTTCGTGAAACGCAGCGAACATCAAAGCATCCCTCCCGGGGTGGAGTGAACCTGGGTTCGAATCTGGGAGCCGCCCGCTGAAATGTGTCGTGATTTTTTGGACGATCGTTTGCTAATTGGAGTTGGGTTCGGTTGAAGAGAGAGAGATAGATAGAGGGAGAGAGCGAGTGGGGCGATTCATTTATGGTGGCCGTGACGGGGTGTGATTAATTGAAAAAAAGTCTCGTATGAAAATAAGTCGAATGGGAACAGGAAATTTTTGAGTCCACTGTCATGCATGTGGAATGTGCGGCCGAGTGTGGTTTGGCCCGCTGGAGGAAGAACACAAGATTGTTAGGCACTCATTTATAACACCATAACGAGAGGAGCGTCTTCAAAGGTGGTTTTATGATCAGGCTCTAATGATTATTTTAGGTTACCAATTTTGTTTCCAATTGTCATTAGAAGTTTGTTCCCTCTTTTTCCAGATATGTATTGCCCAAATCAAATTAAGTAAAAACACGATCGCCCAATGCTATTGAATAAGTTAATAACTAAAGACAGCCCACTTCTTACCACTTCTTTTATAAAATCAACAAATTCATCATACATACAACCGAATTCAGTCTTCAGTCCTAACTTCAACAATTGAATCAATTAAATTATTTTTTCATTTTTTTCGATTTGTTCACTCTTACTAAATGTTATCTCCTCAAAATATTTGGTGTCCATGACTATGGTTATTAAATATTAATCGCTTACTATACTATAAAAGATTAGCGATCAGTTTTGGGCACACTAAGGGTGAGTTTTGTTAAGGCGTTGTTTTCAAAGGAGTCAAACGTAAATCATTGTCAGCAGTAAGTACAGCAATACGTTAATTTTTTTCGCAGAAAATAAAGCAAAGAAACTATAGATAATCTGCATTCAAATTCATTTATATGCAGCACTAAACTACAAAATGCACACAAGTTAGATGAAAACTGTTAGATTTTTTTAAATTAATAAATACTCTACCGCGCCTGTTCAAACTTATGGATTTAATTGCGATTGGAGAAATTGAGCAGCTGTGCAAGATAAATAAGGGAACGTGCTTCGGGACTGGTAAAAAAGCTATACCGTACTCGATACACTGTGTCCGAACTGCTGCCAACCTTTAACCGGCAAACGCAGTGCCGCCAGAAGTGCCGGCACCAAGGCTCAACCGAGCAAACATTACCAATTGACACCCCACGGGCAGATGTTCCTGACACAGGCGCAGCCATTAATTTGCATACACTCTAACCCATCACCCCTCCCGGTCCATTATAATGTGATACATTTTGCAGTTGTCCTGATTTTTTTTCTTCTGTCGCTGCTGCTCCTTTGCAGTAGCGAGCGTTACGCATCCCGCATCCCGTCGGTGCCGAAGAAATCCTTTCGCCGTGAGCTAGGCACGTACCGTCCGTAGCGCGGCGGAATACGCTTTGAGGTCAATTGAATCTGGCGGGCTGAATAAATATCGCCGCCAATTTAGTGCGGCTCGCAGCCAAATGTTGCCCGGGCGCGCTCGCGCGCCACGCCAGCGGGCATGCACAGCCAGGCTCTTAATCGTCGAGTAAATGATCTCTAACCTTCCGGAACGCGTTGAACGTGCATACATTAGGCGGCTTATGGTGTGTCGGGCCGGCCGTTCGCATGCGTTGCGTACACCGTGCGATGGGAGCGTAGCGCAGCATACGGGACGAGAGATTTCGAGTGCTTCCACGCGCTGGAGGATCCGCCGCCGACGTCGGGGCCAGCGTCGGGATGCTAATGTATGTGCATAAATTGGCCGCCGCAATTATTAATATTACCAATTTATTAATTTCCAACCATACGGGGCGGTTGGACACTGTTTGTTGTTAATTAATTGTTTCTAGTTAAGCCAATGTGTGGCAGACTAGTCAAGTTTTTTCTTAAAATAAATAAATTATTTTAGGTTACCAATTTTGTTTCCAATTGTCATTAGAAGTTTGTTCCCTCTTTTTCCAGATATGTATTGCCCAAATCAAATTAAGTAAAAACACGATCGCCCAATGCTATTGAATAAGTTAATAACTAAAGACAGCCCACTTCTTACCACTTCTTTTATAAAATCAACAAATTCATCATACATACAACCGAATTCAGTCTTCAGTCCTAACTTCAACAATTGAATCAATTAAATTATTTTTTCATTTTTTTCGATTTGTTCACTCTTACTAAATGTTATCTCCTCAAAATATTTGGTGTCCATGACTATGGTTATTAAATATTAATCGCTTACTATACTATAAAAGATTAGCGATCAGTTTTGGGCACACTAAGGGTGAGTTTTGTTAAGGCGTTGTTTTCAAAGGAGTCAAACGTAAATCATTGTCAGCAGTAAGTACAGCAATACGTTAATTTTTTTCGCAGAAAATAAAGCAAAGAAACTATAGATAATCTGCATTCAAATTCATTTATATGCAGCACTAAACTACAAAATGCACACAAGTTAGATGAAAACTGTTAGATTTTTTTAAATTAATAAATACTCTACCGCGCCTGTTCAAACTTATGGATTTAATTGCGATTGGAGAAATTGAGCAGCTGTGCAAGATAAATAAGGGAACGTGCTTCGGGACTGGTAAAAAAGCTATACCGTACTCGATACACTGTGTCCGAACTGCTGCCAACCTTTAACCGGCAAACGCAGTGCCGCCAGAAGTGCCGGCACCAAGGCTCAACCGAGCAAACATTACCAATTGACACCCCACGGGCAGATGTTCCTGACACAGGCGCAGCCATTAATTTGCATACACTCTAACCCATCACCCCTCCCGGTCCATTATAATGTGATACATTTTGCAGTTGTCCTGATTTTTTTTCTTCTGTCGCTGCTGCTCCTTTGCAGTAGCGAGCGTTACGCATCCCGCATCCCGTCGGTGCCGAAGAAATCCTTTCGCCGTGAGCTAGGCACGTACCGTCCGTAGCGCGGCGGAATACGCTTTGAGGTCAATTGAATCTGGCGGGCTGAATAAATATCGCCGCCAATTTAGTGCGGCTCGCAGCCAAATGTTGCCCGGGCGCGCTCGCGCGCCACGCCAGCGGGCATGCACAGCCAGGCTCTTAATCGTCGAGTAAATGATCTCTAACCTTCCGGAACGCGTTGAACGTGCATACATTAGGCGGCTTATGGTGTGTCGGGCCGGCCGTTCGCATGCGTTGCGTACACCGTGCGATGGGAGCGTAGCGCAGCATACGGGACGAGAGATTTCGAGTGCTTCCACGCGCTGGAGGATCCGCCGCCGACGTCGGGGCCAGCGTCGGGATGCTAATGTATGTGCATAAATTGGCCGCCGCAATTATTAATATTACCAATTTATTAATTTCCAACCATACGGGGCGGTTGGAAGCACGCTTCGGCCAGGCTAGACCGGGCTCGCTCCGGAAGGTATTGTTTTTCTTGGCAAGCATTTCAACGGAGCTAACGAAAACAGTATGTCTGCGTTGGTTTGGCCATCGGCAACGGATCATCGGGCGCTTCCGAACTTTCCCATCCCAGCGCGCAGTGTGTGTGTGTGAGGCGTTTGCGTAGGAACGGTAGCATCCCGCACCCGCAGTAATTCTCACCGCCTGTGGGATTGTTTTTGTAACAAATATTTTGATTGATTTATGAACAAACAGATTGCAACATTAGCTTCCGGTGGTGCATGGTAAAATTTATGTGCTCCGTGTGTTACACGCCCGTTCCTCAATCAGAGGGAAGATTCGATAGTATTTTACATACTGATGGATATCATCATTCTCGTATATTGGAAGATATTTGAAGATATTTTGCCTCCACGAACAAAATTAGTTTTATAGTGCAAATACAGACATCCTCTTACCGCAGCTTGCATTGATTGCACACTCCAGCTTATCTTTATCATCGCAACACACAGCTCCAACAAACCACTTCGCTCCATCAATCCAAACCATCAACAGCACCACCATCTAAATATGCATCTCCACCAAGCGTGCAAAAATCGCTGCGAATGTTGTTTCGGGCTGTGCCGTGTCAACGAAGGGATTTGTTATTTTTGACGATCGCTACCCTGTCAAGCGTGCGATCTGCGCGCGGAGTGACGATGGTTTCCACACGGTCACTGTACGTGGCGTCGTCGTGACTGCATTCGTCACCGAGCGAGCGAGAACTGGGCCGGGTGATTTATGCGCTAGATTGTGCGTAAAAGATACATCCTCTCTGGTTGCGGGGGTTTGCGCTGTCAGCAGACCTCAAGATAAACATTGCTCTGTGTTAATACTGCACGCGATCGCACGACCGGCTTGCTTGGTTGGCAGCGCATTTTTGCCTCATGATACGGTCAATTAGGCGGGAGGTTTAAAATAAGACCATTTTATAGTACGTCTAAATTGTGTACGCACGCAAGTTAAACGTTGTGCTAATGTAAGTTTGTGTATGTAATAAAATATATTTTTTTATACATAGAATAGCAATATTGAGATATTGAGATGTATAAGAGCTGAATTGAGCATCACTCGATTTATATGATTTTAAGATTCACAACATTGAATTCTATTCAGGTTTCAGGTGAACTTTTCGTCAGACTACGTCCGAATGCATATTTGTTTTCGTCAGAGGAGACTACCCTGAGCGGTGTGGATAAGAATTGTCAGAAACATTCGCCATACAGGTAATATGAAGCCATCTCTTTCTCCACTACAACTTCTGCTAGCGTAAATCATATAGCTACCAGCATTGAACGTGTATTGAATGAACGAGATGTTGCTCTAGATACTGTTCTAGAGCTAGACGCGTCATAGTTGAGATTAGCGATCAATTTGACCTACAAATATTTCTGTGATGGAATTCGGCAAGTATACTATCCAGAACCGAATATCTAACATATTGTAGTTATACCAGTCGGTTTTTACAAACGGAATCGCTTGGCTCCATTGTCAATCGTAGATTGGACATGGCAATCAACAAGTGGAAGGATCATGCTGGCTCCATAATATTTCAAAGAAAACGAACAAATTTCAACTTCCTAGAGTCAATGTCAAGAAAAAAACGACAAGTATGGCGAAACTAACATCCGCTGTAATGAGTACAGCCAACTGGTATCTTTTATGACCATAACAAACATTCTGAATACCGTACAAGGTTCATAAATTGCACCCAAGTGGAGGTAAAATTCACCAAACATATTTATGAGTTCGACGTCGTCCGTATACAGGCATCCTCCAACTGTTAGTGTGTGATGCAAATGTTCTTTTACAGTACTGTATCAATCTGCCCATTATCCTGCCGTTCATTCCCGATGTTTGATGCTCCATCTCATTCTCTACCCGGTCGCGTTTCTGGTCGTTACACTGACGGAAGAGTGCCCACATCTCGGACATCTCGGTCGGTGATGGAATGGGAAGTCGAAGCAAATAAATTAACGTCATTGCCCGTTTCGCGTCAACAATTGCCCACATCGGGAGCGGGAACGCTTTGGAGGCCACCCGCTCGTGCGAGGAAGTGTGTTAGCGAGGTTGTAGTTCCTGGATGTCTTTTTTTTGTGTTGTTTGCTCGTAGTCACTCCGCTGCTATTTTCCCTCTTTTATCACTCACGTTCTCGCTCGCTGCTGGATGTTAATTTATGGGATGGTCGTTCGAGCGTCAACATTGACGGTTAACAAAATGCTGCATAATGGTGACACTGAGACTTATTTAACTAATTGAATTCCACATATTTCGATGCGCCTGGCGGGGTGTGGCTTCGGAAGCCCCAGTGCCGCGAGCTCCAGCATACCGCAAGCGATACACGACGGCGCAAAACGGCCCGAGCGAACTCGGCGCGCTCGGTTTGGTTAATTTTCCTCCAGGATTCCATTTATCTCGCAGATATACTTTCCAGGCCGTCCACCGTTGATTGGGCCTGCGTGCGATGATGCTGGCGGAAGGCCTTCACCGGTATCGACGAAAGCCGACGACCGCCAGGCCCAGCCAATGCTCAATTAAGGCGCGAGGGATAAACAATAAGTGAACCGTCCGTGGAAGATACGCGATTAAACCGCGCTGATATCGGTGTGCCACGGCACGGCGAAAGGTGACATCTTGAAGACAGCTTGTACTCCCCACGCCCGGGGGTTTTTCGATTTTAACGACCGCGACAAACTGCCCGGGTGCCTGGGTCACGTGAACCGTTTAATCAACTGGTACTGGGATGCTGCTCAGGCAGACGACTGGAGCATTAGCAGCCAACAGACGCGTGAGTCGCCCACCATATGCCACAATCAATTAAATTATTTTTTCATTTTTTTCGATTTGTTCACTCTTACTAAATGTTATCTCCTCAAAATATTTGGTGTCCATGACTATGGTTATTAAATATTAATCGCTTACTATACTATAAAAGATTAGCGATCAGTTTTGGGCACACTAAGGGTGAGTTTTGTTAAGGCGTTGTTTTCAAAGGAGTCAAACGTAAATCATTGTCAGCAGTAAGTACAGCAATACGTTAATTTTTTTCGCAGAAAATAAAGCAAAGAAACTATAGATAATCTGCATTCAAATTCATTTATATGCAGCACTAAACTACAAAATGCACACAAGTTAGATGAAAACTGTTAGATTTTTTTAAATTAATAAATACTCTACCGCGCCTGTTCAAACTTATGGATTTAATTGCGATTGGAGAAATTGAGCAGCTGTGCAAGATAAATAAGGGAACGTGCTTCGGGACTGGTAAAAAAGCTATACCGTACTCGATACACTGTGTCCGAACTGCTGCCAACCTTTAACCGGCAAACGCAGTGCCGCCAGAAGTGCCGGCACCAAGGCTCAACCGAGCAAACATTACCAATTGACACCCCACGGGCAGATGTTCCTGACACAGGCGCAGCCATTAATTTGCATACACTCTAACCCATCACCCCTCCCGGTCCATTATAATGTGATACATTTTGCAGTTGTCCTGATTTTTTTTCTTCTGTCGCTGCTGCTCCTTTGCAGTAGCGAGCGTTACGCATCCCGCATCCCGTCGGTGCCGAAGAAATCCTTTCGCCGTGAGCTAGGCACGTACCGTCCGTAGCGCGGCGGAATACGCTTTGAGGTCAATTGAATCTGGCGGGCTGAATAAATATCGCCGCCAATTTAGTGCGGCTCGCAGCCAAATGTTGCCCGGGCGCGCTCGCGCGCCACGCCAGCGGGCATGCACAGCCAGGCTCTTAATCGTCGAGTAAATGATCTCTAACCTTCCGGAACGCGTTGAACGTGCATACATTAGGCGGCTTATGGTGTGTCGGGCCGGCCGTTCGCATGCGTTGCGTACACCGTGCGATGGGAGCGTAGCGCAGCATACGGGACGAGAGATTTCGAGTGCTTCCACGCGCTGGAGGATCCGCCGCCGACGTCGGGGCCAGCGTCGGGATGCTAATGTATGTGCATAAATTGGCCGCCGCAATTATTAATATTACCAATTTATTAATTTCCAACCATACGGGGCGGTTGGAAGCACGCTTCGGCCAGGCTAGACCGGGCTCGCTCCGGAAGGTATTGTTTTTCTTGGCAAGCATTTCAACGGAGCTAACGAAAACAGTATGTCTGCGTTGGTTTGGCCATCGGCAACGGATCATCGGGCGCTTCCGAACTTTCCCATCCCAGCGCGCAGTGTGAGTGTGTGTGAGGCGTTTGCGTAGGAACGGTAGCATCCCGCACCCGCAGTAATTCTCACCGCCTGTGGGATTGTTTTTGTAACAAATATTTTGATTGATTTATGAACAAACAGATTGCAACATTAGCTTCCGGTGGTGCATGGTAAAATTTATGTGCTCCGTGTGTTACACGCCCGTTCCTCAATCAGAGGGAAGATTCGATAGTATTTTACATACTGATGGATATCATCATTCTCGTATATTGGAAGATATTTGAAGATATTTTGCCTCCACGAACAAAATTAGTTTTATAGTGCAAATACAGACATCCTCTTACCGCAGCTTGCATTGATTGCACACTCCAGCTTATCTTTATCATCGCAACACACAGCTCCAACAAACCACTTCGCTCCATCAATCCAAACCATCAACAGCACCACCATCTAAATATGCATCTCCACCAAGCGTGCAAAAATCGCTGCGAATGTTGTTTCGGGCTGTGCCGTGTCAACGAAGGGATTTGTTATTTTTGACGATCGCTACCCTGTCAAGCGTGCGATCTGCGCGCGGAGTGACGATGGTTTCCACACGGTCACTGTACGTGGCGTCGTCGTGACTGCATTCGTCACCGAGCGAGCGAGAACTGGGCCGGGTGATTTATGCGCTAGATTGTGCGTAAAAGATACATCCTCTCTGGTTGCGGGGGTTTGCGCTGTCAGCAGACCTCAAGATAAACATTGCTCTGTGTTAATACTGCACGCGATCGCACGACCAGCTTGCTTGGTTGGCAGCGCATTTTTGCCTCATGATACGGTCAATTAGGCGGGAGGTTTAAAATAAGACCATTTTATAGTACGTCTAAATTGTGTACGCACGCAAGTTAAACGTTGTGCTAATGTAAGTTTGTGTATGTAATAAAATATATTTTTTTATACATAGAATAGCAATATTGAGATATTGAGATGTATAAGAGCTGAATTGAGCATCACTCGATTTATATGATTTTAAGATTCACAACATTGAATTCTATTCAGGTTTCAGGTGAACTTTTCGTCAGACTACGTCCGAATGCATATTTGTTTTCGTCAGAGGAGACTACCCTGAGCGGTGTGGATAAGAATTGTCAGAAACATTCGCCATACAGGTAATATGAAGCCATCTCTTTCTCCACTACAACTTCTGCTAGCGTAAATCATATAGCTACCAGCATTGAACGTGTATTGAATGAACGAGATGTTGCTCTAGATACTGTTCTAGAGCTAGACGCGTCATAGTTGAGATTAGCGATCAATTTGACCTACAAATATTTCTGTGATGGAATTCGGCAAGTATACTATCCAGAACCGAATATCTAACATATTGTAGTTATACCAGTCGGTTTTTACAAACGGAATCGCTTGGCTCCATTGTCAATCGTAGATTGGACATGGCAATCAACAAGTGGAAGGATCATGCTGGCTCCATAATATTTCAAAGAAAACGAGGTGATGCGATAGCGCGAGCGCGAGCGCGCGCGCGCGACACTCGCCTTTGTCCGCGGGAGGGCCGCCAACATGCATTCCGATCGCTGGTTCGCTCATCGTTACGTTCTGTTTTCCGTTCCAACACACCTTCCCCAACGGCTCCTGACAAAAGGCTGCAAAGTCCTGCCGCGTTCTGGCGTAGCGTCTTGAAATAATTTCAGCTCTTATACATCTCAATATCTCAATATTGCTATTCTATGTATAAAAAAATATATTTTATTACATACACAAACTTACATTAGCACAACGTTTAACTTGCGTGCGTACACAATTTAGACGTACTATAAAATGGTCTTATTTTAAACCTCCCGCCTAATTGACCGTATCATGAGGCAAAAATGCGCTGCCAACCAAGCAAGCCGGTCGTGCGATCGCGTGCAGTATTAACACAGAGCAATGTTTATCTTGAGGTCTGCTGACAGCGCAAACCCCCGCAACCAGAGAGGATGTATCTTTTACGCACAATCTAGCGCATAAATCACCCGGCCCAGTTCTCGCTCGCTCGGTGACGAATGCAGTCACGACGACGCCACGTACGGTGACCGTGTGGAAACCATCTCCACTCCGCGCGCAGATCGCACGCTTGACAGGGTAGCGATCGTCAAAAATAACAAATCCCTTCGTTGACACGGCACAGCCCGAAACAACATTCGCAGCGATTTTTGCACGCTTGGTGGAGATGCATATTTAGATGGTGGTGCTGTTGATGGTTTGGATTGATGGAGCGAAGTGGTTTGTTGGAGCTGTGTGTTGCGATGATAAAGATAAGCTGGAGTGTGCAATCAATGCAAGCTGCGGTAAGAGGATGTCTGTATTTGCACTATAAAACTAATTTTGTTCGTGGAGGCAAAATATCTTCAAATATCTTCCAATATACGAGAATGATGATATCCATCAGTATGTAAAATACTATCGAATCTTCCCTCTGATTGAGGAACGGGCGTGTAACACACGGAGCACATAAATTTTACCATGCACCACCGGAAGCTAATGTTGCAATCTGTTTGTTCATAAATCAATCAAAATATTTGTTACAAAAACAATCCCACAGGCGGTGAGAATTACTGCGGGTGCGGGATGCTACCGTTCCTACGCAAACGCCTCACACACACACACTGCGCGCTGGGATGGGAAAGTTCGGAAGCGCCCGATGATCCGTTGCCGATGGCCAAACCAACGCAGACATACTGTTTTCGTTAGCTCCGTTGAAATGCTTGCCAAGAAAAACAATACCTTCCGGAGCGAGCCCGGTCTAGCCTGGCCAACCGCCCCGTATGGTTGGAAATTAATAAATTGGTAATATTAATAATTGCGGCGGCCAATTTATGCACATACATTAGCATCCCGACGCTGGCCCCGACGTCGGCGGCGGATCCTCCAGCGCGTGGAAGCACTCGAAATCTCTCGTCCCGTATGCTGCGCTACGCTCCCATCGCACGGTGTACGCAACGCATGCGAACGGCCGGCCCGACACACCATAAGCCGCCTAATGTATGCACGTTCAACGCGTTCCGGAAGGTTAGAGATCATTTACTCGACGATTAAGAGCCTGGCTGTGCATGCCCGCTGGCGTGGCGCGCGAGCGCGCCCGGGCAACATTTGGCTGCGAGCCGCACTAAATTGGCGGCGATATTTATTCAGCCCGCCAGATTCAATTGACCTCAAAGCGTATTCCGCCGCGCTACGGACGGTACGTGCCTAGCTCACGGCGAAAGGATTTCTTCGGCACCGACGGGATGCGGGATGCGTAACGCTCGCTACTGCAAAGGAGCAGCAGCGACAGAAGAAAAAAAATCAGGACAACTGCAAAATGTATCACATTATAATGGACCGGGAGGGGTGATGGGTTAGAGTGTATGCAAATTAATGGCTGCGCCTGTGTCAGGAACATCTGCCCGTGGGGTGTCAATTGGTAATGTTTGCTCGGTTGAGCCTTGGTGCCGGCACTTCTGGCGGCACTGCGTTTGCCGGTTAAAGGTTGGCAGCAGTTCGGACACAGTGTATCGAGTACGGTATAGCTTTTTTACCAGTCCCGAAGCACGTTCCCTTATTTATCTTGCACAGCTGCTCAATTTCTCCAATCGCAATTAAATCCATAAGTTTGAACAGGCGCGGTAGAGTATTTATTAATTTAAAAAAATCTAACAGTTTTCATCTAACTTGTGTGCATTTTGTAGTTTAGTGCTGCATATAAATGAATTTGAATGCAGAATCTCTTAAACCACTGTTCGCTTGCTAGATTTATTTATTTCTGCTAGGCACACGATCTGGATTTTCCAATCTTTTGTCCTATATAAAATATCCTAGATTAGAAAAGAATATAAAATTTGTTTTAAAAAAAATGTAAGATCTTTCTCTAATAGATGTTTAAGTATTTAAGTAATTTAAGCAATGACAATGCACTTCAGTGGACCACAATATAAGATCAAAATCGAAGATGAAATAGAACACATTACATTATCTTATTGTACCAAAAGAACAGTCATTTGAGTCACTGCAGGCTGACTCATTTTGTATTAATTTATTGTTATATTAATTTGACGCTTATATCTACAGTTTAATACAGAACTATTAAAATTCTTCTTTAGCTTGTTACAACGTAATGCATTCACAGAAGGACTAGTGCGTTAAAAAACGAGAATTTAATTTGACTTATGCAAACAACAGAAAAAATACAACAAAAAATATGTCCAAAGAATTTATCAATACAATATTGTGGAACTTCCGTATTAATATCCTCGAGACTAAGCAGGCAATAAGACTAATCATGTTTATATCAATTGAAATAGTAAATAATTTGGATAAGTTTAATGGGATTAAAAGAGTTAATAAAAAGTTTTGTTGTTTCGAATTCATTAAAATGCGTATTTTAAAACGCAATAAAATTATACCAGCTGGGTAATT
>KZ069898.1:39365-54908 GCA_002091845.1 Anopheles cracens
GCATGGCATACGATCTCGTAGTGGCACGTTTTGTCTGAAAGAGCAAAGGGAAATAATTGCAACACCCTACTGGAGACCCATTCAGTGTGAAAGTGGACGTTAAACTCAGATTATCATTTAAATTTTACAAATGCCCATCGAATCATCAAGTATTGTACGCCATAGGATGGATAATTCAATCACAAAACTATTCCGATTCAAATGATATGAAAACTATTACAGATAACACATTATCCCGCCGATATTCACCGTGAAGTTATGGCAAACAAAGTAGCAACATCAAAAACCCCAAAATTTCAAGATTCACTTCCACCCGATCACCAAATGGGCCTCAAGCCAGTGTGTTCGCACCTTTTGCCGGTTTCCAGGTGATGACGGCATCTACCAGGTGGCTGTCCCGCGCGTTCGGCTCGAAACGTTCCACCGTCACGTCCGTAATCGTGCCCGGCGTGTAGTCCAGCGGGAGCGTACGAAACTGATGCTTCTCGACGTAGACGAACTCGTACTCGGACGTCAGCATGGTGGCCGTTACGTTGTAACGCTTGTTCGGCGCAAGATTCTCGATCTTCACCAACGACGCGTTGGTCTGGGAAGTGAAGGAAAGTGATGCTGTTAGGGCGCGGGCGGGCTTCAGATGGAGACATTTCAAGAGGGCAATTAGCATCCAGATCCCAGATCTTCTGGGGAAACGAATCCACAGCGTGCAACACGTGGTACTTGAACGCAGCAGCAGCGACACCGTCACCGTCGTCAAGGGATACCGAAGAACGGTTTCACGCTTCCCCGCGCACGTTTGTGTGTTAGTGAAGGGAGACGGTTCGCGGTATGCGTTTGTTGGTGTGCGTTACTTCCCGCGCCTTAATAACACTCTACACGTGCAACAAAGTTCCATAGGCAGCGTACTCTTGGCAGCAACATACTTCGCAATAACGGAGATTACTTGCGAGTTCGTTAGAAAATCACTGGAAATGAATATAAACTTTTGAGAACAGAAATGGTAGCCATCTGGTTTACTGTAAACTCCCAGCGATAAAGAAGTGCTGCACGAAAATCTGTTGCTGTCGTACTTTGTTGTACAGTGTAGGAAGGCATGAAGCTTTGGTTTGACGTTCCAGCGGAGTGAAACTGCCGTATATTGACACATTGCAACAACAACACACCAGCGACGATAGGTTGAAGAAGTGCGAACGCGGACAGTAATTATGAGTGGGAAAAGAAACTGCTGTGTGTCTGTGGAAGGTGGTGCGTTTTATTCGTCGTTCGTCTGAAACAGAGATTGTGAACAAACTGTCGCGACTAGGTCCAGCATCCGTCGAGCTTGATGCCGTCCACAGAAAGTCCAACACCTCAGCAGGCGCTGGCGGAATGTGTCTGATCCAGGGGATGAAAGTGTGTCATTAGGCGGGTTGGTGCTCCCTTCCCTTGCGCGTTTGCATGTTTGATGTGTTAAATGGTTTGTTTTGTTCGGGCTGCTGCGTTCGTTTCCGTGGAACATTCAGTGGAAGTATGCTGACCGAAGGTTAATCAAAGTGATGACGAGTGGCCTCTGGACGAGTGCGAATGTAATGGAATCCAGTCAGCGAGCGTCATAGAAAAGGTATGCACAGCGGATGTGCAATAATGTTAGCAAGCCACCGCAGCAAGCCACGAAGTCATGTAGCTTCACCGGAGCATAACACTCGCTCACTCCGTTCAGGAATATCGCACAGTATACCCACGCTAACTGCGAATCTTCCCTCTTGCTTGGCGCATTCCCACCTCTCCCACCCACCAGAAGGCAAATGTCGTCGGCCAGTTCGACCAAAAGCAAGCCGAAGAAGAGCAGCAACCTGCGCATCCTGTGGATACCGGGGCGCAAGAAGCACAACCGCAAGGGTACGTACAACTCGACGAAAAATGGACTTCCCCAGACGTACGGGATGCAGCCGCGGAAGAACGAATCCTGGACGCTCGGTGGCACGATGAATCACAGCAAGATCATAAATGCGTAAGTTTTTATTAAATGGAGACTCGCGACCAAGTGACCGGGCTGTGGCATGGGTTTTTTGTTCTTCGGGGGTCATGGCGTGGTTCAAACCGGCTGCTGTTTTGCAACCTTCGTTGTACGTGGCGCGGCGTGGCGTTGGTAGTTGTGCATGTGTTTTGGGTTTCGTTTGTCGGCATGCAATATATTAGCATAACCGGTACCGGTGGTATGGGCGGCATCCCGTCTTGCGGCAGGCCGGGAATAGCAGGAGAAGAAGTATTGAAATCATTTTGCATCGATGCGTCACCGACGGTGATGGCGCTTTTGGATGGCTTTTGAGATGAGGTGTGCTTGTCTGCCGATTCGATGCACAGTTTGGCATTTAAAAGGTTTTTCTGCAGTTAGTTCAAGAAAGTATCCTTCAAACTTCAACAATGTTTTGTAGATTAGCCTTAGCGTCTTGACATTTTTACGTATCTTTACAGTGATTTTTGTTATACAGATTTAGTCATACCCCAAATCTAATTTTGCATGGAATCGCAGTCCTCCGAAGGTTGTGATAATACTAGATACTTCATTGGAATTATATA
Source organism: Anopheles cracens (assembly GCA_002091845.1). Classification (NCBI taxonomy): domain Eukaryota; kingdom Metazoa; phylum Arthropoda; class Insecta; order Diptera; family Culicidae; genus Anopheles; species Anopheles cracens. Next base: position 41,922 of record KZ069898.1, read on the forward strand.
TACAAACAACACCAACACTCAGTGCCCATAATATCAACCATACTTCACTGCGCTCATAGTGGCCACTAAATCATACACTAAAAGGCAAAAAATGTAGTAAATGAGTGTTTCAAATTTCACTTCCCTCGCGGTGTCAAAGGAAACTTATTGTATGTGTCTACTTTCCAAATTTAATTTTGAAACAACGATGTGATGCAAAGTTATTTAAGATTTAAAACGAAAGAGCTACATTTTCTATACAAAATGTACGGGCCGCTCGAATGACATTGGGGGTAAGAGACGCTTTTGACCAGAAGATTCATGCGATGTTTGGCGGGGCGCATACCGATTCCATTGCAATCGAGACGCTTTTAATAAAGATCATATCGTATAAGGGAAAATTCATATCAAATGCTGCTAACTGCTCAAAACAAAGTGTGTGGTTTGACAAGAACTGAATTTGCCGGACAGAGTTCGTTAGAAGTAAGGTTTGTGAGTCATAAACCTCGTCTATAGAGCCACATAGTTTGGGTTTATGGTCTTATTTCAAGTGGTTTGGAATTTTTGGAAGCAAAACATTTGGAATTTTATTCGAGCATTCTTGTACTTGTTCAACAATTCCTGTTTTTGTTGATGTTGATGTCTCATATCAGAGGGCTCATGCGATACGATCGAAATTTGTGCCCCTGTGTGATCCATGCTGGATTGTTTTTGTTTTTTGGAATCGAATTCTATTCCTTGTCCTGTCGGCTCACATACAGCGGAAGCAAACTCACCCAAAGTGGAGCCGGAAGCTCACCTGTCCCGCGGATCGGAGAGGACACTCTTCCGGAGGAATGGCACAACGCGCACAACATTACACATGGGGCACGCGATAACAAAAATGCACCTCACCCCACTGACGAGGAGGCGGACACACGATTGACAAACGAACAGGCAGGGTTCGCGCGCGAGAGTCAAGTTGCAATTTCCACATGCCAACGCGGGAAACGCTATATCACATTCCCGGGCACGAGACGGCAAAAAAACCTGCTCCACAGTGTCACAGACGTCGTTCATTTCGGTCCCGCTTGCCGCGGTGCGGCTTGTTATGCTGTGTGGCCCCCTAGTTTGACTCCTCCCCGACCGGATGACCCGCGTGCGCCGTCGATTGGCGCGCGCAGGGCGAACAGCTGTACCCGACGGTGGTCGCTGCGTCGCGGATGTGTTTTGTTTCCGATGCGGCTGTGTGCATGCACTTGCCCTGAGAGCAACGGGAAGCTCCACTATCGCGAGAGTTTTGCCGAGGTAGAGCACTGTAAACACACCTTGTTGTGCGCGTCCGCACACCCCCACACATCCACACATCCATCATCTTTATCGCCGTGTGCGGGTGCGGGATGCCAGGCAGCGTTTTTTTTGCCGTTGTTGCTGGTTCGTCTAGTCTGCCACCACACCGGGCTGTGCACGTGTGTGTTCCTCCGTTCTGTGCGCGCGCGCTCGCGCGATATACGTTGCACAGTTTCGTTCGAGCATCCGCAGTTGATCGATGGGCCAACGGGCGGACCCGGTCTCATTTGTCGTTGACGATAATTTCGCGCGGGCCAAAGGTGTGTAGTACGCGCACTTTGTAATATCGGTGCTGTAGGGGGCGGTGGGTGGGTGCGTGTTGAAGGTGGTCAGGAGGACATTTCAATTTCGGTGCAGCAGTATTAACACCCCCGGAACGATGCTTAAACCGAGGGTCCGAATACAGGAGCCGATACAGCGTGTGCGAGTCGTATTGCGGTAGGTTCCGACTTCTTAACTTGTGCGATGAGTGATGTGATTAAGGTTGTTGTTTGTCATTTCGTCACATTTATAAGGGGGGCTATTTTCGAGTTTCCAAGAAAGCACTCCACTGTCACACCACTCCACGATGTGATTGGTTTCGAGAAAGACAAATAAAGACCGCGCATGATAACAGCGCGGTTGTGACAACCCCCGTCCTAGCAGAGGACACATCAGATGATGATAAATGAGAGCAGAACACGCCGCGCTAATTACATTTCGTACCGACCTATTAACGTGTTCCGTCTTCCGTGGGGGTTACGAACCGATCTCTTTTTCCACGTGGAACAGGGTTGTACATCTCCGACGTGGTAACAACGTGGTAACGTGACACGCGCCATCCAACTCGGTCAGAGTAAACACAGGCTCACCCGTCTCATGCTCGCGGAAATGTCACCCGGCCGGTTAAGAACAACCATCCGTCGCAGGAGGCGACGAACGTCTGTTTGTTTATTTGTTCCAGTGAAGACGAAAGTGCTGACTTGACTAACGCGCGATGATGATAGAAGAGCACGATCGTTTGTTTGCTCGTTTTTTTGTTGTTGCTGAAAACTTCAACTCAAGCTCACCTGTCCCGCGGATTGGAGAGGACACTCTTCCGGAGGAATGGCACAACGCGCACAACACTACACATGGGGCACGCGATAACAAAAATGCACCTCACCCCACTGACGAGGAGGCGGACACACGATTGACAAACGAACAGGCAGGGTTCGCGCGCGAGAGTCAAGTTGCAATTTCCACATGCCAACGCGGGAAACGCTATATCACATTCCCGGGCACGAGACGGCAAAAAAACCTGCTCCACAGTGTCACAGACGTCGTTCATTTCGGTCCCGCTTGCCGCGGTGCGGCTTGTTATGCTGTGTGGCCCCCTAGTTTGACTCCTCCCCGACCGGATGACCCGCGTGCGCCGTCGATTGGCGCGCGCAGGGCGAACAGCTGTACCCGACGGTGGTCGCTGCGTCGCGGATGTGTTTTGTTTCCGATGCGGCTGTGTGCATGCACTTGCCCTGAGAGCAACGGGAAGCTCCACTATCGCGAGAGTTTTGCCGAGGTAGAGCACTGTAAACACACCTTGTTGTGCGCGTCCGGACACCCCCACACATCCACACATCCATCATCTTTATCGCCGTGTGCGGGTGCGGGATGCCAGGCAGCGTTTTTTTTGCCGTTGTTGCTGGTTCGTCTAGTCTGCCACCACACCGGGCTGTGCACGTGTGTGTTCCTCCGTTCTGTGCGCGCGCGCTCGCGCGATATACGTTGCACAGTTTCGTTCGAGCATCCGCAGTTGATCGATGGGCCAACGGGCGAACCCGGTCGTTGACGATAATTTCGCGCGGGCCAAAGGTGTGTAGTACGCGCACTTTGTAATATCGGTGCTGTAGGGGGCGGTGGGTGGGTGCGTGTTGAAGGTGGTCAGGAGGACATTTCAATTTCGGTGCAGCAGTATTAACACCCCCGGAACGATGCTTAAACCGAGGGTCCGAATACAGGAGCCGATACAGCGTGTGCGGGTCGTATTGCGGTAGGTTCCGACTTCTTACCTAGTGCGATGAGTGATGTGATTAAGGTGGTTGTTTGTCGTTTCGTCACATTTATAAGGGGGGCTATTTTCGAGTTTCCAAGAAAGCACTCCACCGGCACACCACTCCACGATGTGATTGGTTTCGAGAAAGACAAATAAAGACCGCGCATGATAACAGCGCGGTTGTGACAACCCCCGTCCTAGCAGAGGACACATCAGATGATGATAAATGAGAGCAGAACACGCCGCGCTAATTACATTTCGTACCGACCTATTAGCGTGTTCCGTCTTCCGTGGGGGCTACGAACCGATCTCTTTTTCCACGTGGAACAGGGTTGTACATCTCCGACGTGGTAACAACGTGGTAACGTGACACGCGCCATCCAACTCGGTCAGGGTAAACACAGGCTCACCCGTCTCATGCTCGCGGAAATGTCACCCGGCCGGTTAAGAACAACCATCCGTCGCAGGAGGCGACGAACGCCTGTTTGTTTATTTGTTCCAGTGAAGACGAAAGTGCTGACTTGACTGACGCGCGATGATGATAGAAGAGCACGATCGTTTGTTTGCACGTTTTTTTGTTGTTGCTGAAAACTTCAACTCACTCGGAGTTTTTTGCGGTACTCCCCATCTCCTCCCATTGCCAATGCAAGATTATCTAACAGCGTGTGAAAGACCCCTTTTGATTTAATTTCCTGAACGTCACAACACAAGCACCCTTGGGGGGATTTGTTTGGATTGGCGATTTAAAAGCAATCGTAAACCAGTTTTCATTTTTTGGATAATGGCCACCAACATTGTGCTGATCGAGTGTGTGTGTGCAAAAAAAGCGGTTGCGGAATGAAGCCCTTGCTCCACTGACGATGAGAGTGAATCTCCGATCCGCCATAGTAGGCTGTGCGATCCATGTTTCAAGCCGTTTTGCAAGCTTTGTGTTTACACTCGTTGCGATTCCTCTTATATTGGAGCGCTTGTTTAGTTTAAAGCCAATTCTGCTATTCGGAGTTGGAGACGGCAATGTTGAGGATAAGTCCTTGAAGCAAGTGCCCGCAAAATCTGCCCTTCGTGCATCGTTCCACTTTCCGAGAAGGTCAAGGGCAGCAAAAAGCACGGCGAGATGTTTGTGTGCGTGATTCGCGTGTCGCACGAAGAAAGGAAGCGCTTGCATCGTCCGCCTGCAAGACTCTCCATGGAACGGTGTGTGTAGTACTCCTAAAGACACGACATTGAGTATACAGAAGATCGTCTTATAGAATTCAGCTCCCGAAGCGGGATTAAGCTGGAGGCCATATTCATTCGATCACGAACCGGCAGTATCTCCGGAAGCTTTTTCCTGAAAGTATCAGGGCGCACAGAATCCAACGGAGCTAGTAGAAGCGTTAAGACAAACCATTAACCAGCAATGCCCAAGGAAGTGATGTTTGTGTCGCGCTGTGTATACATAGAACTCGTTCGGTTGCAAAGGTGTGGTTGCTTGTGCTTTATGGAATCTTAAACGGAAAGCATAAAATAAAACAGTGCCGTGCCAATAATTGTAGCAGTAACTTCTTTTTCAGAGACCTCCACGAAAACAATCTGGACGTGGCGAGCATTGTAACGACGACGGCCACCGGCAGCGCTCTGGCGGCAATGGTCAACGCAAACGGGCCCGCCGTCGATCAGCCGGATCGGCTGGCTATCGAACCGTGCCCATCGACCAGTTCCGGTAGGAGCGGAACGGGCCAACAGTCCCCACAGCCGCAGATAGTCGTCGGTACGATCGAGCTGAACAATTTGAACGGAGATGTCGTCGGCAATAAGGTGCGTAGCCATGGGAACCTCGTCAATTGGTTTACAGTGTCTCAAACGAATTTCGTACCGACCTATTAGCGTGTTCCGTCTTCCGTGGGGGCTACGAACCGATCTCTTTTTCCACGTGGAACAGGGTTGTACATCTCCGACGTGGTAACAACGTGGTAACGTGACACGCGCCATCCAACTCGGTCAGGGTAAACACAGGCTCACCCGTCTCATGCTCGCGGAAATGTCACCCGGCCGGTTAAGAACAACCATCCGTCGCAGGAGGCGACGAACGTCTGTTTGTTTATTTGTTCCAGTGAAGACGAAAGTGCTGACTTGACTAACGCGCGATGATGATAGAAGAGCACGATCGTTTGTTTGCTCGTTTTTTTGTTGTTGCTGAAAACTTCAACTCAGGCGGGGTTTTTTTTGCGGTACTCCCCATCTCCTCCCATTGCCTATGCAAGATTATCTAACAGCGTGTGAAAGACCCCTTTTGATTTAATTTCCTGAACGTCACAACACAAGCACCCTTGGGGGGATTTGTTTGGATTGGCGATTTAAAAGCAATCGTAAACCAGTTTTCATTTTTTGGATAATGGCCACCAACATTGTGCTGATCGAGTGTGTGTGTGCAAAAAAAGCGGTTGCGGAATGAAGCCCTTGCTCCACTGACGATGAGAGTGAATCTCCGATCCGCCATAGTAGGCTGTGCGATCCATGTTTCAAGCCGTTTTGCAAGCTTTGTGTTTACACTCGTTGCGATTCCTCTTATATTGGAGCGCTTGTTTAGTTTAAAGCCAATTCTGCTATTCGGAGTTGGAGACGGCAATGTTGAGGATAAGTCCTTGAAGCAAGTGCCCGCAAAATCTGCCCTTCGTGCATCGTTCCACTTTCCGAGAAGGGCAAGGGCAGCAAAAAGCACGGCGAGATGTTTGTGTGCGTGATTCGCGTGTCGCACGAAGAAAGGAAGCGCTTGCATCGTCCGCCTGCAAGACTCTCCATGGAACGGTGTGTGTAGTACTCCTAAAGACACGACATTGAGTATACAGAAGATCGTCTTATAGAATTCAGCTCCCGAAGCGGGATTAAGCTGGAGGCCATATTCATTCGATCACGAACCGGCAGTATCTCCGGAAGCTTCTTCCTGAAAGTATCAGGGCGCACAGAATCCAACGGAGCTAGTAGAAGCGTTAAGACAAACCATTAACCAGCAATGCCCAAGGAAGTGATGTTTGTGTCGCGCTGTGTATACATAGAACTCGTTCGGTTGCAAAGGTGTGGTTGCTTGTGCTTTATGGAATCTTAAACGGAAAGCATAAAATAAAACAGTGCCGTGCCAATAATTGTAGCAGTAACTTCTTTTTCAGAGACCTCCACGAAAACAATCTGGACGTGGCGAGCATTGTAACGACGACGGCCACCGGCAGCGCTCTGGCGGCAATGGTCAACGCAAACGGGCCCGCCGTCGATCAGCCGGATCGGCTGGCTATCGAACCGTGCCCATCGACCAGTTCCGGTAGGAGCGGAACGGGCCAACAGTCCCCACAGCCGCAGATAGTCGTCGGTACGATCGAGCTGAACAATTTGAACGGAGATGTCGTCGGCAATAAGGTGCGTAGCCATGGGAACCTCGTCAATTGGTTTACAGTGTCTCAAACGATAGGTCGGACATATAATAATGGATTTTGTCGATTTTAACGTTCTACAAGTAGATCGTAGAATTTAAGTGTCCGATAAGACATTTGCGGCACTGTATATATCGTCGACACGTGGGGCAGTTGTGAAGGCGTAGCGTACCCGAAACTGATACTACACCATCATCATCCGCATTTCAGCAAGAAAAAGAGATCGGCACGAGCAACCAGTTCGAAACTCTCACACTGATCGACGAGGACGACGAGGAGAAAGATCGGAACTGCTCAAACGCACACTCCTCTTCCTCGCTGCTCTCCTCCAACAACGACAACCGCTCGACGGAGGAGAACAACGTGCACAATGCAGCCACACTGTCAATCAGCGAGCAGCACCGGCGGCGTGGCAGACGTCGCAGCAGCCAGAAGGATCGCCGTAGCGCCGAAGACATCGACTCGATTGATCAGGCCGACAGCGCCGTGGACGTGACGCACGAGGAGGAACCGAACGTGTTCGACGACGAGGAGATGCAGACGTCAACGCGGTTACAGAAGCGCGCCAACACCAAACGGCGTCGTTCCCGGGCTCGTCAACGATCGACGTCGGCCAGACGCGCACAGGACACTACGACGATCTGCGATGAGGAGGATGAGGAGGAGCTGGAGAAGAAGGAACCGTACGAAAAGGCGGTCACCTGTCTCTACTGGTCGCTTGCCTGCTGGGATTGTAGCATTTCTTAGATCGACGGGGTCGAAAATTAGCGTAGCAACTAAGTAGTAGCACTGCACTTAAGTGAGAATTCGCTGCCCATACAGCAGGAACAACAACAAAAAACGGTCTACTTCTCAGGTGATGACAAACAGTGGAATAGCTAGCAGTAGGTTAGTGATAGCGAGCAGCTAAAGATTTTGAAGACACATTTTCGGAGACACTAGTAAGGTCTGGATCGAAGCAAACTCGAAGCAATATAGTAATCTCAGTATTTCCGCACTTTTTGATGCGAGAACGCAACTATTTTCGGACGAACTTTACATGAAATTGCAACTTAGATTAGACTCTAGGACGTGAAGAAAGCACACTTCCTCGTCGTGTGCGTGTGTGCGCGTGTGCAAACATGCTGAAACTATTTAAAATTATTGTTACATTCTTGTGAACATTCGACCGGTCAGACGGATACAACTGACTGAGCACTATTTATACACGCAGCGAATAATGATAGATACTAATATAGAGCGACAAAAACATAGGAAATATTGATTGGTTTTTATTTATGTTGCGATAAAATATCAAAATGTTGTTTGGACTAGTTGCAAAACAATCACCTTACAGGTTGTAAAACATCTTGCGCTTGAACAGATACAACGCAATCAGATTCCACAGTACGGTGTTCCACAGTGCCTCGAGTGTGAGCATGAAGTGCGTGTTCATCGAGCCGATGCGCCAGTGCCACGGTAGCATCTTGTGGAAAATCGTATGCCCCACGTACAGCACGATCGCGTTCATGCCGGCATAAACGAAAGGTCGACCGTTCCAGGCGCGCTTCACATCGATCGCGTAGTAGCACAGCGCCAGCAGAAGATACGCCAGCGAACCCGTCGCCAGCACGTACGAGAGCGACCACAGATTTTTGTTGACCGGTATCCAACCGTCGTTCTTGGAGAACCCGCACAGGGCGCCCGCCAGAAGGCCGAGCAGTGCCGCCCAGATGGCAAAGCGTACCAAACGTTGGCGATGCTCGGCGTACGCTAGTATGGTGCCGCCACACTGAAGTCCGAGGAATACCTGGAGGATGGTGGGCAGACACCCGAATGGGCCCTCCGGATCGAATGGCATCGCGTCGTAGACGTAACGGGCCGTTGGGTGCTGGTAGAGATGAGTTAGGCCCAGAACTGCGCGGTCTATATAGCCCGTGATACCACCGGTGCAGTTCGGGTACGCATTAAACAGATGCGTTCCACCTGGTCCGAAGTAGGCTCTGACGAAAACATGGGTAAAAACGTTCACTCTTTTTTTCACACAAGCACAATAAGCACCCAATTTGTTAGTGTCTCTTACCTTGGACAGCCGGGTTCGGCAACGAAAAATATCACCACCAGATACAGGACCGTCAGTACCCCAACTATGAGCCACTGTTTCTTCAGTCGAAAGATGTCCTCAGTCGCACGCAGGAGGCGATTTTGCGACGGGACCGCCTGTTCGTGGCAGAAGAGATGCACGGTCGAGACGACAAAGTAGGCGACACCGAAACGCTGCAGCACGCCAAAGATGCGCAGGTTCGCTACGGTGGGCCCGTTGATCGAGTTTAGGCAGAGACCGATGACGAACAGTTTTATCGAACGCTAAAAAAACAATTGGATATTCGGGTCACTCTACTCGGAAGTGCATTCCCAATCAAATACAGCCGACAGCACGACACTTACGACGGCGATGTTGGAAAGAATCGCGCGCCGTGGAACGTTCCGGCTCAGTTGGGCACGGAGCGAAATTGGCACGCACACACCCATGATGAAGAGAAACCATGGGAAGACTAGATCGGCCACGTGCAGTCCGTTCCAGGTGGCGTGCTCAATCCACCAGTACTGTCCACCGCCACTGTTGACGAAGATCATCAGCATAATCGCGATGCCACGGAATGTATCTAAGCTTTGGAGACGCTTCTTCGGCGCGACATGGGTGGGTGTTTCCGATTCTGGTTTATCGAACGCTTCCTCCGTTTGTGCGTCGCCCGTGCCAACCTGTGGTTGGGTGACGGGTACGGTACGGGACCGCTGCAGACCATAGTGTGCCAACCGAAGCAATCCGATCGTAGCGCACACTATCAAGGCGATCGTTAGAAACGCTACAAAACGAAAAAAAGCACTTCAAAGATAACACAATTGTGCCAATTGGCGGGCGGGGTCGCTTACGAAGGTAAATGCTGACCGGCTCTTTGGCCGTCACCAGTGTGCAGCTTCCGTTCGGCTGGATGCTTGCGTCATAAACCCCAAATTCGCCCAATTGCACGGTGCTAAATTGGCACAGGTAAGTGCTTAGCGAGCAAGGAAAGAACGAAGAAAATGTACAATAGAATGTTATCTCTTGCGCAGAGGCTTCACCTACTCGTTGTCAAAGGAGTATTTCCCCACATCGTGATCGAGAAATCGCAATCCAAGCTGGCGCGCTGCGTCGATTTTCAGCACGGTGTGCTTTTTCTCCGCCGGAATGCGTTGCAGTTTCGTGAAGGGACACTGCAAAAATAGAAAGCGCGATAAGCATAGTGGACGCGAAGCGAGGCCATAAATGCGCTTTACCTTATCGCACTCGGCCGACAGTGTGTAGAGATAATAATCGTTGCCATTGGCAGCTGTCGGACGGAAAGCGCTCAAGAAACTGGTTGCGAGCGCGACGAAGGACAGGCATAAATTGGTCAATGAAATCGAGATTGGCGATTTGAATACGCCCCGCCAAAATTGCCGTGGAGTCTTGTTGAATCGGTGTGTTTACGTTGTGCGCCCGTCGCCACCTCCCATTTCCCGCAAACCAGCTGACATCAAAACAAACAACACAGCGCGCGAAACGTCAAAACTGTCAAACGGAATGCTGCGAGTGAAAAAAAATCGCAAATCAAACCGACCGTTTTCCGGTTCATTCGTTACATATACAAAAAGAATTGATCCGTTCGGATTTGTATAAAAAATAAATAGCGGGTCAATCAGTCATTAAATCCTAGAACATTTTTTCGGCGAGGAAAGCCTTAATGGAATAATGGATCGGAAACCATTTTTTGCCGGTCCTTGCTATTCTGGTCAGTTATTCTGGATTTAGGACAGATACTGCGACGGAAGCGATTGGGTGATGCATTAGCGGCAATTATCGATGGTATTTCATTTAATTTACAGCATTTTCATTCATTCTTTAACAGTACACATAGTTGATTCAATCTGTAAAGTTCATTCTTCATCTGAATCGTTCATTAAAGTACAAATAACCAATATTTATGTCGTTTCACACTTAAAGTTACTGATAAAGAATGGATGCATATATGTATATGTAGGTTAGCAGGTTTTTCAATCAACATATGAACCTCAAATACAATATATAGAAAGTTAACATTCATTTTTCTATAGAACCTTCCAAAAATAGCATCTCTAGTGAATAACTGCTTCTACTAGGCGCATATACCCCCGCCCACAAGCGAGGCGTGCTATTGTACATCCTAGCCATAGGCAAAACATAAAACGCTTTCATAGGATATGTAAATTAATTAAACATTTTTGTCCACATCTTGCGAATGCTGCGGTACCCCTTGCGAGGAAGGAATGCTGTTTTTAGATACACGTGAAAACACAAACGCACAGAGTGAATTGACAGACAAAACAAAAGTGCCATTCGTAAAATTTAGCTTGCCCGTGTGTCGCACGTGGAATGCCTTGGGATAACATTTCACCAAACTATTCTCATTCCCGGTGTTGCACACACAAAAAAAGCTTTACGAGGTAAGTATGAGCTGCAGCAAACGAATGCATGAATTTTACTTACGCGAGTGTTGGGTGATTGTTAAACATCATGAATGGCATATTATTGAAATTTCATTTTGCTACGTCGATAGATCGATAAACGCAACCGATAAACGAATGTAAACAGAAATGCATTATCAGAACAACCAATAAATAAGGAATGAAATGGATGGTTTCCGGTGCAATTTTCTGATGCCATGAGCACGTTAAATACACTGTAGAATGTAAAGAATTTCTGGCAAACTGCAAATGCTCCACTGATGATCTGCCCAGAAGCGGGACTGCTGCTATTTGCAAACTGCACGGGCACTGTGTAATTAATTCGTTTTCCGTAGGTTTTCCAGCGTATCACGTTTTGCTGAAAGAAAGCATCTGCTGCTGAATACGGGCTTTTAATTTCAAAGCCACCCATCCCTATTGGCGACACGATATGGTGTGCCCAGCGGACAGCTGGCAGGCTGCAGCGGAGGAGGATGCACCGAATCTAACCCCAAAATTAGATCTTCGTCCGTAACCGACAGTTTCGACCGTTAGTGGAGGTTAAATTCGTTGACCGCAGCGCATTGTGCAACAGCCTTCACGGCAAATCCGATCGGTTGCACCGGGTGGGGTCATGTTTACAGTGGAGAATTAATTACCTACTCACCATATAGACGATACGGTCGCCGAGCTCCTGCCCACTCTCCTGCACCTTCACCAGATAGATCGGGGTGGGCCGGATGCGTTCGGCTGGCAGTAGCGTACGCTGGTAGCTCGCCCGATCCTTGGCCGTCCCGAGTCTCGCACCATCGCCAGCCGCGTACGTTGCATCACTTTTCGTGGAACGCTCGCCGGACGCATCGTCGGGGGTGTTCTCCTGCACCAGCTGGTTCGCCCGGGACGCGCCGGAAGCCTTCTGACGGAGGTCGGTTAGCGGCGACGGTCTGGCAGCAAGTGATCCATCGGAACCGATGGCACGCTTACTGCGCCCGGCCGTCGGTACTGCGCGTAATTGGTTCTGATTTCCCCCGGGTGAGGTCAGCTTCATCAGCGGCTCATCGGCGCTCGGTGCGTCCGGTTTGATCTCGACGATCAGGTTGGAGCTGTCGCGGCAGATGAGATTAATGTGTAGCGATGGGTTCTGGCGCTGGACCAACGGCCTCCAGGCGGACAGCGGGCGACCGTCTTCGGAGCACTGCTTGTAGCATAGCCCGATGCTCTGCAGTCGGAGCCGGAGGAGACCGAGAGTGTCCATAATGACGGGGCGCATGCATTGTACAGCCGAGCGTAACCACAGCCCGTGGAAGCGTGCAGCAATGAAAATGAGAAAGAAAACAACACAATGAACCGGTAAATCACGAGATTCCATCGAGCCGGCGATTTCCATGATGCGACCGTTTTTTTCCCGCTGGTCAGAAAATTTCCCCCACATCGTTCGAGTTGGCGCGTGGCTCACCTTGACCGCTGGCACGCCAGCGGGCAGTTCCGGCTCCCGGTGCACCGGTCCACCGTCGTCCGCGTCGGCCATGCACGCGGCCGTACACGCCCCGATCCGGTACAGCTCCTGGTCCTCGCGCTCATTGTGCAGTAGCAGCTTGTCGCAGTTGATATTGTTCGAGAAGAAGATGGTGATGCACAGGACCTGCACGTACTTTAAAACGATCACGTGCATATTGACGGCGCAATCTGGTCACTGTGTGCGAGTGATGATGTTTTTTTGCTCTGTCTCTCTCTCTCTCTCTCTCTCTCTCTCTTGTTGTTTCGCTCCGGCAAATGAATGAG